>JAHBBA010000340.1:0-20434 GCA_018806925.1 Skeletonema costatum | reverse complement strand
TTCCCAGTCTTTACCAAAAAACCCGGTCCCCCGAGTTTGAATTAAGTAACTTCATACAGTCCATCGCTCGAGTCCCACCCATTGCCGGCACTCACATCGGCTAGATGGTCCATAAGAATCTCGATCGATGGATGTGTGGTATTTCTTTGTATTAATATGTTCATCCTCTATTAATAGCACCATAATGGCTTTCATGGTCGATTTGATTATATGATTAGCCAAACGTATAGGTATGCGCCCGATTCTGCTGCTGCTTCTCCGATGAGTATGGATAAACATATCGATCGCCTGAAGATGACGAGCTTGGAGCACGAAAACCACTCTACAACTACATTGTTATTGTTGATGAAGAGACGAATCATCAAGCAAGCTTACTGATGGAATGGAAACAGGAACAAGGAAGTAGTAAGTAAGTAAGGTACGTACTTACTTAGGAAGTGATAGAGAAATAGTGATCCTGGTCGCTCTGGGGTACTGTGATTATTGAGTCCCGCTTGAGGCAAGCCTCTTCCACTCTTCAGCAGAACAGAACAGCCCCGCCGCGGCCCGCATTCGTTGCTCAATCAAGATCACCCAGCCCGAATCTGAGATCATATGTACAACATCGCATCATCGCAAACAACCACTCGCAGCAGTAGCTCCTACGACCGTTGACCTATCAATCATCCTCCTCCTTGTTATTATCATCATTACTCTTCTTCAAAAGTAATTGTCCACACCAATCCTCGCATATCATAAATATAAAATGCCGCAACAACCAGAAATCCACATCACCCCTCCACCTCCTCCAATCATGCCTCCTCGCCAACAAGGAATGCAACACAATTGCTCTCAATGATGAATCGCCCATTTCATTGCTTTTGGAACGTATTGCAATCTCGTATAAATAGCAGTGATCATAGTGTAGCGTCGCTGGTTCCGTCTGCGGCAGCGTATTCGCCTAGCAGAGCCGAGATGATGAATGCACATAATGACATGAGACAAGATTGGAACTTGAGTAGTTTGATTTGGAATAGCGGTGCTGCTGCTTCGTTTTCGTGGATGAAAGAATAGAGACTCACAAACAACGACATGTTATATGATATGAGCGATGTACTATTAGAAAGATGTTGCTAAATGGGTTACTCTAAAAACAAGATTAAATGAATACCCGGCGGCCTGTTTTGGATAACAGATGTCTCTCTCCCGTTATATCACTTCTAATACCACTGCTTAATTCCGTCCCGTGCGTATCTATAAACGTGTAAAATGCTGGGAGGGAAGAAACTAGTTGCAAGAATAACGGCCGAGAACAGAACAACTGTTCAAAACACACAAATCTCCAAGAGAGCAGCTAAGAAGTCACAGGTAGAAATAATTGAAAGTTTACTGAGTGCTGCAGACGAAGTCCACGTTGATAAGAGAAATATTGAGAAGTATAGGTAGGATTTTAAGTTCTGGTTTTCTTGCACACAAACTTCAAGCAGCCCAGCAGCCCAGCAAGAATTCAGAGCAGCTACCGTCAAAATATTCCAAATCAAACTCATTCAAGAACATCACAACAAAAACAGAATGGATCATGCTTGCTGTAGCGCCTCTATTACAAGGTGGAAGGAAAGTAAGCGGCGATTGCCGCCGTCAAGGCTGGTCCATCAACCTGTTATCGTTCGATCCGAAATTCCGTTCCAACAAGCAACAAGCGGTTTGATTTGATTTTTGATGTGCGGCTCAAAAAATCCCGAGATCTCGCCAAAATGGGTGTAGCGAGACACGCCCAATCAGTTTTATGGGCGGGCGGCGCGCGCGCGGGGGCTGGGCCAACAGAACGCCCAACGCATTTGTCGATATTACGCTACTCTGTAGGTACTACGTAAGATACCGATAAGCACCCACCCTGCACCGTTTCGTTCGTGCGTCTTGCTTGATAAGTAGGCTTTGGGACAACTGACGCCAAATGCGTCGCTTGTGGTTACGTGCGTCGGTTTCTAAATGGTGTTTTTCTAACCATGTGTCCTTGTATTAAGTCAGAATTATCCTGAGACCTGAGAGCCCATGCGTTTACGGAAAGTTTAGGGGCAGAACCAAGTTTGAAAACATTGCTCTACTTATTGGACTCATTGGCCACAATAACTATGATACATCAAGTCTGGACTACATACAACACGAAATGATACCTACTTCCTCTCCTCTTGCTCTTATCCAAACACACTCTACTTCAACAATACATCTTCAACCAAGGATGCATCAATGCCTCCTCCGCCGTAAACCTCTTCCCCGGATCTCTCCGTAACAAACCACTTGATAAAGTCCTTCGCCTCCTCACTCTTCCCAGCCCCACCCTCGTAACTTAAAATTGACATTCTTGGCATTTCCATGTTCCATAATCGTTCGTTTAATGTCTTCTTCATCATCTCCATTGAAGGGGTGGGTAGCCACATAAACAAGATGTAGGTGATGATACCCACTGACCAAATGTCACCATGATTGAGTGTACTTGCCCTTGAGAAGTTCCTGGCGCCATGTAGTAACTTGTGCCGGACGGGGTTACTCATATACCCGTCCACTTTGAAATTGTACTCTCTTTGATAAACCAAAAGTCAATCAGTCGTATTGAATTTTGACGAGTCAAAATGATCATAACAATCATACTCCTCCTCCTCGTCCTCATTACGTTCATATTCAAACATTAAATTTTCAGGCTTTAAATCACGATGCACAATCCCCACCGAATGCAAATACGCCACAGCCTCCAGAACACACTTGATAACACCTGCAGCATACCCTTCCGATAAACACCCCGAACTAGACGTATGTTCACCAATAACATCAAATAGTTCACCACCGGTATATCGTTCGGTGATAATGTGTACGTGATCTTTGTCTTCGTGAAAGTCTACCAGTTTGAGAATGTGGGGATGGGATGTGAGTTTGGTGAGTAGGTGTATTTCACGTTGGATGTGGTGGTTGTGATGATGAGCTAGTTGGGGTGGTGATTTTTGTATGGTTTTGACTGCGTAGGCTTTACCTGTTGAGATTTGTATGCAGCTTTGTACTTGGCCGTATTGACCAATGCCAAGGATGGATGATGAGGATGAGGATGAGTGAATGTAGTAGTGATCGTTGAAGTTGGAGTAGTGACCTGTGACTGGGCAGAGACTACGTTTTTTCATCATCTTGATGATGTTGTTGTTGCAGTTCGAATGCATCCTCTTGTTCTTCTTCTTCTACACTTGCGTCAGAATGATGATCATCAACACGAACAATATTCAAGCTGCTGTCATCACAATCCTGTTGAGATGATAACGACGACGACGATGAAGTTGTATCCAACGAAGAAGAATCGCACGTTGAAATTGTAGCTGCAGATTCGATGATGGATGGTGGTGGATCGATGATATTTAATGGTGGTCGCTTGTGATGTCACCACCTTCATTTGTAGACACATTCGATTGTTACCATCAGTAATTGAAATCTTCTTCGTTTTCGTCTTCACTGTAGCTGGTGTTGGTCCATCGCAATTGCAACTCTTGGACCATCCTCGACTGCAGTGGAGATTCGATAGAGTGGATGCATTGATGTGCTGCTGATGACGTTCATGTGCTGCTTGGTTTCGTTGGGTGTTGTTGTTTACCGTCTCTCTCAGAGAGGAATTATGTATGCTTATTTGTCGTTGACATTGGTTGCTACCTGCACAAGGGCAAGGCGAAAGGGTAGGGGGCTGAGCTTGGCTTGGAGAGATAAAGTTGCACAAAAGTAACGTTCAGCCCCCCGCCCTCTACATCGGAATCAATACATCAATTCTACGCACTTGATACCGTTTTTGAATGAGCTGGGAGTCCTTTTTCTGCTGCGTGAGACATCACCACCATCCATCCATCCACGAGCTCGTTGCTCTCCTCCGCCCGCCGACAATGATCTCTCTCTCTCTCTTACACATCATCACGACGAATAATGAATGAACAACAATGGACCTACTAGCATCACTAGGCCTCCCCGAAAACGCCCTCCCCGAACAATGCCACCCGGCTAACTCACCCAGGAGTCATCTCCGCTCTTCAAACCAACAGCTCGGAAATGTCAACTTGGTTTCAACTGCTGTCTGACTTGTGGTGCCTCCTTGTTGCAACAACATGATCGAGACAAATCATTAAAGAAGAAGGAAATTTATTGCAAAGGATGCAATCGTGTCAAGTATTGTTCAGAGGTTTGTCGTAAGGTTGATGCAGAGCCGCAGCAATTGGTTGATGATGGTGGTGATGATGATGATGATGTGGATGAGGGTGCTCTTTGGTCATTCACCGGTGATTTGCTCGTGAGTTTTATCATGATACAATATTATGCATTGATGCAATTTTGGTTTGCAACGACTTGCTCATTACTTGTAACGCTGCGCCATGTGCCATTTACTCTCTGTCTCTCTCTAGGCTACTAAACTTGTGCAACGGCGATGAAACCGCCGAAGACAATCTCTACAACACCACAACCACAACCAAAAACACCAAACACAACACCATTCAAAAAGAAGAAGCAGCCAAATATAGAGTCCAAACTGAACGAGAATCATATCCAGCAACATTATTCAATATGCTTACGGATGGTCCACCGTGGTTAATTGAGAATTTGACACGTAGATTGCGGTATAGGGAGGAGGTACGTTCACCAGATGCCAAAGGTAGTGGTAGTAGTGGTGGGAGCGAGACGAAGAGGAGGGGCAAGAGGGATAGACAATCGTCAAGTCAAGAAGAGACAGCTAGCAGCAGCAGTGGTCTGAGCAGGGAGCTCGTACTTCACATTGTAGGAGCATCAGTAGACTCTGAACTGTGGGGGTGGGATGGAACAACTACGAGTTATACACACAATGAAATGTTGGATGCCTATGCAGAAGCGTCGACGAATGTGTTATCTTATTTGAAGAACTTTATTGATTCGGATAGATTCAATGAGGTTGGTGTTTGTTGGACCGGATTGTCCAAAACCAACACGTGGGTAGTGGAGGAGGAGGAGGTGATGATGATGAAATTAGAGTATGTCGTTTGGACAAGTCCATTCCAGGTTCCAAAACAATGCTCCATATTGAAACGCATTGCTGTAATTACGGAGAGGATACCACACTTCCGGATCCAGACGCAATAATCTTCTTCAACCCTGGACTCTCATGTACTGATTATGATGGTCCAAGGCTCTATCTGCCGCATCGTCGTATGAATCATCTACCCCCTTTCTGATTACTACCAATACTGAAATGGAAGGGTTTGCGGATATTAAATGTCTTGTGGATGGGGGTATGTGGATTCAAAGGAGTTGCCAACTTACATTCTTGAAACTGTCGATGTTGAGTCTCCATCCAACAATAGTAGATACAATGATGATGTTGAAGAAGAAGAAGATGATGATGAGCAGAATAAGAAGTTCTTCCTTTGTGAAAATCCATATGCTGGACTGAGAGTTCGTCAATCTGGTACAATGGCAAATGATCTCTATGTGAAGAGTAGATGGGTCATGGGTGGCCTGTTCCAACGTGGTGGCGATGTCGTCAAGAAGAAGAAGAAGAAGAAGAAGACGAAGATGGTAGACAAGTCAAAGAAGAAGCGCAAGGGAAGTCAAGAGAAAGGAAGTGATCGTAAGAAACGTCGTAAAGGTGGCAATCCGGCGTTGATTTAGTAGCATTGGAGATTCATTAAACTCAAGCAGTAATTATTCTTAAAAAATGGACAGAATACATACTTAATTGCCGCAGGCGTTGCAGCATTTGATATACCTTCTTATGAAGCACAGCTGAGATGTAAAAGACATCATAAGAAGCTCGAAGAGCCTATTCAATTAACACGAGGAAAACATGGTGATCAAAATCAACCCAACATGACATAGTGGAGCACTCCGAAGGTAACACAAACTGGCACAGTCAACCAGCTCACCATGTTTCCACTGCTGGGAGCCTCAGTCGTGGGAGCCTCAGTGCGTGGGAGTGGGTGTAGGCACCGGCACGTCATCATCCCCTCCAATAGTTTTGATCCAACAGGCAGATACAAAGTCAGGTAATCCCATTGCAGGGAGCGCCACGTCAAGATCTCTCAAGCTCGTGACATTATTTTCAAGTAAAAAGTCTTGAGTAACGAGTGTGGATGGGATGCTCAATTGTTTCTCCATCAATTCCTTTGCGGCTGACTTTGCTACCATTCGGGTAAGCGCACCACCAATATATCTTGGATCACCTCCAGCAGTCGCCTTCCAGTGCTGCTTCGCATGGCAGCAATGTCAATATCGTTGATGTCGGCTCCGTAAACATCAATAGTGTCAACCGTCCTCCTTCACCGCTGACACTGTTGTTAAACTAAGGTAATCCCCACGGAGCATAAATAAAGGAAACATTTTGTGACCCTTAATGGGATCTGCAATAGCAGATTTGAAGCTCACCCTGGGTGGTCAAACTCAGTTGCATTCTCAACGAAAAAGACTTGGTTCCAATTGAAGGCGGTCTTGTAAGCTTCCCATACATCATTCCTCTTGCGAAAGTGGTGCAAAGTTAATATCATTTTACATAACCAACAATTAATTCCTTTTCCATCCATCGAAACAGCATTATCCGAAACAAGACTTGCAATATCTTCAATCCATCTGAGAAGTCAAAATAATGCTTCTCGGAACACGCCTCCCCATCAAAATCAAACGAAACGACAGCAATATCCGTAGTATCAATAACTGTATTGATAGCATCACACAGAGTGTCGGTACTACCCATCGACAGTTAGAATACCACCGCACTTTCATCTAGTGCCGCCAATAGAATTGGTCCGTGCTTGATTCCGTGCCTATTGTTGTTGTTGGTGGTCATGATCTCCATGTTGACACCGATTCTCCTACCAATGCTGCTTGTTGTCTCATCCCATCCATCAGTTGGGTGAAAAAACCTGTTTCAATGTTTCATGATGACATAGATGGTGCTTTTGGGAGTGCTGCCGCTGAATTTGTGGGGAGTGATACATTCTTCTCCGTTGTGGTGATAATGGCGCGCTGCCCAAGAGAGGGCAGCAGAGAGTGGAGGAACTGATGATGGACTTCATTGCTTGTACTCAACATAAAATAATACATGATAGTTGGCTGCGGCTTCGCCGCCGTCTGCCGCGCCGGCTGCACCACAGATTTTGCGAGCTTGTCGTGTCTTTCTCCCAGCGACGCGCATTGTACCGCGCGGAGTAAGAAGCTACCGTAAAGACCCTCGGAAACTTTGAGCAGCAGCCAGTCTCGGTTCCGCTTCTTCGCGAGCTGATAAGTGGCGGATAAAAATGAGGATGGTTTCTCCAAATGACTTCCAGTCCGGTACTCTGCGTCCATATTTAAACTACTGAATCACTTACCAACTTCCTAAGCCGTATAACGACAACACTTGCACTTGTGACAATTTTGAGTGGCACGCACCCGAATGGAGGACCTCCCCATGCACCCGCCCTTTTTGTTTTCACGAACACCACATGTTGTGAATTGATCCACGACCTTGCGCGCGTTGCACAATCAATCAAGCCGCCGGGCGGTGCTCTAACAGAATTACTGAACACCGACAACAAGTTTCACTAAATTACAGCATATCAGGTCATAGTTCAGATCAGCAACATCAGGCAGCAGTTTCACACACACAAAAACTAGTAGCAGCATGCCACTATCCAACATCATGATCCCAGCCGCAGTAGGCCGAGCAAACTCACGCCGCCCATCCCAACGCCGTGCATCCAGCAGCCGCTACAGCGCAATGGAATGCAGCCAAGAGTTCGGCAAGTCAGTCGACTTTGACATATCCGTCGACTTTGGTAAATCAGCCGACCTAGGCAAGTCTAACGAAATGTTCAACTGCTCTCAAGACTTTCATCGATCACAAGAGTTTGGTAGGGATCGGACACTCTCTACTCAGGGATCATCCAGTGAAGATGACCGAGACATGCTCGATGATACTGCTGGAGGCAGTCGTCGCCGTCAAAACGTTCAACCACCATCATCCTCGCCCTCCAGCAGACGACAACAACACCACTCATCATCATCATCATCATCATCATCATCCAATCAAGTATGCCCCGTCACCGGCCATCACTCCAACATCCTCAACGACTACTACATCTTCCCCACCGTCCTAGGCAAAGGACACTACGGCTGCGTCCGCGAATGCATGCACCGCAAAACCAAGCACTTCTACGCAGTCAAATCCATCGAAAAACTCAAGATTGGACGACTCGACCACCTCCAGCGAGAAGTGTACCTACTCTCCAAGATTCATCACAGAGGCATCATGAAAATGGTGGATATATTTGAAGATGTGGAGTTTGTGCACATTGTTACCGAGAAGTATGTTGGGGGGGAGTTGTTTGATAAGATTATTGATTATACTACGGATGAGGGGTGCTTTGATGAAATTGATGCGGCGACGATTATCAAGTCACTTTTGGAGGCGGTGGCGTACCTTCATCGGAATGGGATTGTGCATCGGGACATTAAGCCTGAGAATGTCCTCTTTGTTTCGGAGGATGAGGAGGATTTGACAGTCAAGTTGATTGACTTTGGTCTGTCTAGGAGGCATAAGAAGGGTGATGCCTACATGTCCAACCCCGTAGGCACTGCGTATTATATGTCTCCAGAACTTTTGAAGGGCAAGTATGATCAATCCTGTGATGTTTGGTCGACGGGCATCGTGGTCTACATCTTACTATGTGGCTACCCCCCATTCAATGGTGATACCGACCCCGACATCTTCGAGGCAATCAAGCAAGCGTCCTTCCACTTTCCATCTCAGGCATGGGGACATGTCAGTCCTGAGGCCAAGGACTTTATCAAGTGCTTGTTGCGGAAGGATCCAAGAAAGAGGTTTACTGCGGAGGAGGCATTGAAGCATCCTTGGATTCGTAATTTGGATCGGTATCATGAGCATGAGCAGCAGCAGCAGCAGCAACAACTGGAAGCAGCAGAGAGGACGACCTCCTCTCGTAATAAGTCGAGGGAGGAGCTGTTGAATGTAATGAGAAATCTCAATCTCAAGCAGGCCAATATTCGTCAACATTGAAAGAGAGGGTAGGGTACAATAGCAAATAATAAAGAGATAGTAATTGTGTAATAATAATAGAAGTGAAATCTGTCATCACTCTCTTGACCATTCACCCAATCCGATAGGTAACTCCCCTCCAAGTCTCACGTCAATAAACATGGAACAATGATCCAAAGTTACACTATCCTCCCCATCCATAAGAGCTTCAAGTGACATTACACTTTCCTGAGAAGTGGATTGTTCAAGTTTGTACCCATATGTATGCCCTTCTCCGCCGCCCTCTCCTTCCGTGTCCTTGATAATGTATCCCTCTGCAAACACAGAAACAACCACATCCCTTGAAATATCATCATGCACAATCGTCAAAGCTGCATTTGGCATACCCTTCTCATCATCAAACAGCTCTGTGAAGTTATTGAACCACTCAGATGTTGGTTGAGTGGCTTCATACTGAAATGGACGATCGGTGAACCATTCGGTGTTCTTGTGGAACTTGCTTGATTCAATGTGGTATTCTCCATCTACGTTACGATACAGAGTACACATATCTGCCATTTGCACAAAGAGCCAATTCGGTGCAGCAGCCGCAGCTTGGCATGTGTCAAGTTTTGCTTGACAAGAGGATGAGGATGCCTTGGCACTCTTGCTGGTAGTTTTCGTGCTCTTTGCAGAGACCCCAACCACATCATCAGGCCGCAACCTACGTCCACGGTTTTCACTGAGACTATGTATGATGTTCACGACACTTTCATGACGAAAGTTAGTAAGATGACTTGACATGGAACTGGTCTTCTTCTTGGGGGAGGAAATCTCGACGAGGTCGAGGCGTTTCTTCAAAAGAGCGAAAGAGCAGTGGTAGAGGGAATGAGCATAGGCATATCATAATCTCAACAAGCGTCGGCACAGAGCAGCCATCATATACAGAACATGAACGTACCATCTCAGCATCGGAGAGAGCACCAATGCCAGGGATGGCGCTGAATAGAACAGCGGCGAGGAGAAGAGCGAACAAAGACACGAGCTTCATGTTTGTTACGGATGTAATGATGTTAAAATCTGTGGTGAATTCTGTGTTGTGTTATGCACAGTATTTGGCTTGTTATAGATGCATTGTGCACTCCCCCAACGTCGAGGCTCTAGAGAGAGTAGGGTTGTGTTTCCATCCGGTGAACAATAGGACGCGTGTTACTTTAACCCTAAGAAAACCGTAAGTATGTGCTGTCAACATTCGAAGTAACATCATATGGCTATGTCAGTAGATACATAGATACAATAACTAGACCTCTCACTTCTGTTCCCTTCTTTGCTTCATGTACCATGACGTATCAGTAGAGGCATTGGGACCTGAGAAAATTCAACTACACAATCACTGCTGTCTGCTTTTGCACGGAGATAGCTCGCCACGCCCACGCGGTCTCCAGCAATCCTCTACCTGATGCTGATGTAAACCCACTGTTTGAAGTGCAAGCAGTGTGGCCTTTCAGTTATGTCGACTTACGTCCACGAGGCTGTTAGGGTGGATTGGAATCCTTGTTTCAAACGCTATCGACTAAATCGCTCTATTGCTGTGAGAAGAAGCCAATTATGCTGAGAATGCGATGCCGCATCCAATTTTTGAGACACCTATCCTTCATCGTTACCGGGTGTCTGTCGTCTCGGTTATGGACCATCTCGAGCGATTGTCGGAGGGAAGTTTTGGCCTGGCGATTCAGCGTTCCTCGCCTCCTCCGTTTGGTGGAAAATTGCACAGGCATGCACTACAATATCAACTTATTCGCAGTACATCCCCTCCAGAGTGAGTGTGTGTGATAGAGAGAGAGAGAGAGAGCTGGAGAGAGAGGGTGTGCAGCATCAGCACTACAACAGCAACAAAATGAGCGACGACTACACAACTACTACAACAGCAGCAATAGATATGAGCGACACGCTCATCTCGCTGTGCTGCTCCCTCGGAGTACTCTTGGTCACCTCACTCGGCTACAAGTACATTGACCCAACTGGCGGAAAAGATGTCAAAATTCACGTCCTTTACATTGCCACCGCCATCGTCCTTGTTGCCTTACTTCCACTAACGAACATTGGTCAATATGTTTATACGGAGCTTACAGTGGCACTCGTTGGGGCGATGTATCCAGTGTATCGTTCTACGAAGGCAGTGTGCACACCTGATGAAGATGATGATAAGGTGTGGCTGCAATATTGGGTAAGCAGTTTGAATGATGCACATAATATCATGTTTTCGGATGGCTTCATGCTTTAAGCGCCTTGACTTGTGTTCTCATAATGTAACCGTGTTCTCTTCACACTTCGCATACATATTTTTTCACACACAGATGTTCGGTGGGGTACTCTTCATGACCACAACATTTGTTGACGATGTGATCCAACAGGACATAATTGATCAATTTTGGTTGGGTAGTCTACTGTTTACATTTTATTGGCTCTATTTTCCACTTACTTGTGGGGCACAGGTGGTTTATGAAAAATTTACAGCGCCGTATCTTGGTCCGACATTGAAACCGCTACAGCAACAAATGAGCAGCTCTATCATTTATCTACAGCAGGCATTATCGAATGTGACTCATTTATATCTTGTTTGGATCGTTTTCATGTTTTTGCCGGCCGGCGTGAAGCGCGTTATTGCCATTGCAATCGGCACGGTGTACCCCACAATATGCTCTATAACTGCTGTTTCAACTGAAGATATTGAAAATGATACGTATTGGCTGACTTACTGGAGCGTATATGGGTGTCTCTTCCTAATTATGGACGTCACTGAAGACTTCCTTGGACGTATTCCAGGGTTTTATTCTCTGATCATCGTCACCACAATTTACTTGATGTTGCCGATGTTCAGAGGGGCGGACAAAGTATTCCGCAAGATATTAGTGCCCCTGGCTGGATTGCAAGAGCTGCTGTTGTTGCGAGATGCCATCGCAATTAAGAAACAAATGCTCAAAGATTTAGATCCAGAGAGGGCAGCAGTGCTTCAAAAGTGCATAGCCAAATTCTTTGACGGATCCTCTGCTGATTCTGATCCAAGTGTGCTGAAGAAAGAGTTGAAGCAAGGGTGGGGCCACTACAAATCGCTTAAAATGGATCTTCCTTTTGATGACCGCTGGTATACCAAGTCCAAGTCCAAGTTAGGATACTCTACTACTCGTAAGGGAGAGGATGTCAGTGAGCCAAATCTCAATTGGAGTCTCGTGTAAAGTACAAATCTAAAACGTTAATGTGTGGTGTATAGATGTAATAACGCTCAATCCTGTTACAGAGACAGAGACAAAGATCAACATGAGTGTAGATGTAGAAAGTAGAAAGAGATAGATAGATACGCTTTGGCTCTCATTTTGTTCACAAAATATGTTAGAGACAAAGACAAAGCACAAGGCAAAGATCAGAATATAAACTTGTCATCATAACTACAATGACAAATCAAGAAAAAGCTGAATTGATATTGATTGATTTGGTGGATTTCTTCTTTCATTTCTTTCTTCCATCATTCCAGGTGCAACAAGGATATCGTTTTGAGTAATCCCCCCACGAGATCGAGATCAACTGTTGTCAGACTGTCACAATCATTAAACTGGAAGTATTGTTCATTCATGACTTCATAAGCCATGAGCGAATCGTTTTTCAATGCGTCTCAGATTGATGCTGATGCATCTGATTGCAGCATGTGTGCCGGGGCCGATTTGTTCAAGTCCCTCGGGCAGATCAAAACCCACCAGTTGCTGCCTGTATAGAGAAGATGACGATACAAACAGTGCCATACTCACCACTAATGGGCATGATCACCGGATATCGACAGCACCAGACACGATATTCGTGGCCTGTCTTTGCCCAAATTGGACCTCATCAGGATACAATCTACGGTACTGTGTACAGTCGAGTCGCTCGAACTATACCCCCCAAACTTGCCTATACCCCCCTCCAAATCTCAGCCTAGGGTACAAGTTGTTCTTATACCCCCCTCCCTAAATTAGTAGGGGAAGTTAGCTGACATATCCGACTTATACCCCCCCCCAAACCCAGCCTAGCCTGAAATTCTTATATCCCCCGGGGGGTATAGTTCGAGCGACTCGACTGTAGGTACTCAAGTCACCATTGCTCGTACCTATGTAGGTATGTAGGTAGGTACTTAACACTGGTATGTGTGGGGAGGACAGATCAAGGTCCCGCTTCAAGTTGGCTGTAGCGTAGTGACACAGACACACACTCACTTACAAAAAAGATTTCCTTCTTCATTTGATGACGGGTGAAGTAAGTACGATACAATACAGAGTACGCATGTTGTTCCGCGGAAAACGAAGCTGCGTCTCTTTCATCTCCATTGTTGTTCTCATACCAAAAACATCCCCACCACCGTAAAATGAGGACTCTCTTATCAACACTGATCGTAGTCGTAGCTGAACTTACGGCAAGTGCTGCTTTCTCCGGCTCCGGCTCCGGTCTGACTATTCGAGGTCGCTTCAGCTCTAGTCTTAATCTGGAGTTCATGACACGTGAGTTCGATATGTAGATACATTTCAAATTTGTGCATACATTTGTCATAATATATGTGCTCACCCTCTTCATTCCATAACACTAAATAACATCTACTCTCAAACACAAACATCCTACATTATTTCACAGACTACGAGGAGATTAGTCTAGACACAGACCATGCGATGAGTATCTTTGACATCACGCCGCAGATCGAGGCTATTGTGACGAATAGCGGCTGCAAAGAGGGAACAGTCACCGTTCTTAGTAAGCACTCCACATTGTCTATTTCCATCAATGAAATGGAAGGCCGCCTGGTAGACGATATTCGACAATACTTCTTGAACTTGGCACCACCACACCTGCCATACCTTCATAATGACCTTGACTACCGTGTTGGGCCTCCTGACTGGCCGGGAGGTGATGAGGCGTGGCGTGACTTTCGCCGTACGCAGCCAGTAAATACACACAGTCACCTGATTGCCATGATGTTAGGCACCTCTGAGAGCATTCCTATTAGCGATGGGGCGATGACAAAGGGTAAATACCAGAGCATTCTAGCGGTTGACATTGATGGGCCTAAAACACGTGGTGTTTGCGTCCAAGTCACAGGGGGCAAATAGAATGGAATTGTAGACAGAAACAGAAAATTTGTAGACGAGGATTGACAATATGTACACTTTGTCTTTGGCTGTCAATCTCCTCAAGTACACTGCTTCTAAAATATGATTCTGTGATTGTTGCGATATATAGTTTCATGCATTGCACATGCAGATAATGAAAACTGCAAGATAATCATATCGGTGTTCAATTTAAGTAAAGCTAATGAATCGAACTACTACTACTACTCCAACAGTTGTAGAGAAGATGAGAGAGTGGAGTTATTTCTGATAGATTAATCTCCATTGAGTCAACACAAGTCACTTGGTGTTTGCAACTTAAGTATAGGTGGGAGGCGACTTTTTCTTGATATTGTTCATAGCTGAATGGATTGCATTGAGGTAGAAGGCCTCCATCTTGGTGGGTGCGAGTGCCACCAAGCCCTGTAGGCAGCTGTACTCCTTCACTAAGTGAACATCTTTGACAATCGAATCCAGACCGGGTATGAACATGGCCTTGTCTTTCGCATTGGATAGCGTGAGACCAACAGACATCTTGCAAAAGTCCAGATTGAGAGGAGTCTTTAAATGAGTATAGGATACCATAGACTTATCAACTAGGAACTCAGGTAGCTTTGCCATCACACCACCGTGCGCCTCGAGTACTGCTTGTGGCCCAGAAGTATCCCACTTCGCAAAGCCTCCCGTGTCACGAATATATGCACCCGCTGAGAGTGGAGAGAGAATTAATTGCACCGTATCACGATCCATAACATATCATGTGTCAGAGATACTTCAATTAAAAGGTACGAGGAAATATATCAACATATTACAGGTTGCATTGACTCTCACCTTTCCCCTCCACAAGCATAAGCACACGATTACCAGAGGCTAATGATGGAACCATATTCATTCCAGAGTTCTCAATGGTGCTCATAATGAAGGGAGATACCTTACCATCGGTGATCAGCAATCCCTTTGAGTTGATTTCATCGGGGGTATCCAATACACCGTCTTTAAAGCCTTCACTTTTGGCACCGCTTGCCCAATAATTTGGTGTGGTCAGAGGGCGGTAGATGATACCAGCTTGTGGGTGACCGGCGGGATCATTGTATCCAACAAGGATGGTAACTTTGTCTCCTTTGCCAGTAGCGAATTCACGTGTTCCCTGGAGTGAAGAGTATTGTGAGTACAAATTTGAGCGAAGCGATAACACGAGCTATACAACGAGTGACTTACATCAATCGGATCGACAAACACAGTCAAATCTTTGTAGGCATTTGCATCGA
The DNA here is from genome assembly GCA_018806925.1 of Skeletonema costatum. Taxonomy (NCBI): domain Eukaryota; phylum Bacillariophyta; class Thalassiosirophyceae; order Thalassiosirales; family Thalassiosiraceae; genus Skeletonema; species Skeletonema costatum. The sequence continues at coordinate 5,057 of JAHBBA010000340.1, read as the reverse complement.
TGCGGCTTGATAGGGCCTGAACCTTTGTCAACGTTTCAGTGACTAATTCTTCGAATTCATCTGGAACTACTAGGTCATCGACAGTGAAGGCTGAGACAAAAACAGGTAAGTGTAAGTTCATTTGCAATATGTAAAAGAAGTAAATGAATATATCATCCCGTAAGATTGAAGAGGCAAAGTTTTCGAAACAACTTACGAGTCTCCAGAATATTCACGACAGAATCATCTTCTTCGCCTACGATTTCGGCGAATTTGTCTCCAGCAAACAGGTACTCAATGAACATGTGTTGGACAATACCATCGGCAATCGTGAAGAACGTTGCATCGCTCTTAAATGCAGCTGTGTCTGCAACACCGGTTCCAATCTTGATCTGAGAATACAGCTCTGAAGGAGTAATTGGGTTTAGTCATAGGTTGAGAATGTTGGAAGATAGTGAAGGACAAAGATGTGCACGGCATCAAATAAATATATGCTATCCCCTTCTTACCATTGAGCATCGGCTGTACAGCATCACAAGCTTCCTTGGTGATCTCGCAAAGCTCAGTGAGCGGCTTATCGGATGCTTGGAGGGTACTATCCACCGAGCGACGTGAGCTCAAAGCTACCGGAGCAAACGCCTCCGTCATTGAGACGACAGCCACGACAGCTAGAGAAAGAATTTGCATAGTGGTAGTGGAAGGAGTCAACGTGAAAGAGCTCAACAATGATTTATGCAGTAGATATGAGCGGAAATATCTTTGGAGGAATTGTTCTTTTGTGTCATCTCATGTTCTTCGGACGCGGACTGCGGCAGACCGTTATAAATATATACGATTGTCGAACGAGCTGGGACAGGCTGAAAAAGATCCGATTCCATTCCTTCATCTACTTTTAGTCGCAGAGATGAGAGAGGGAAAGTATCTTGTTCCTCCTGCCTGCGGCTCTAACGATGGCTATCTACACACGTACACAGAAAAAAGTCCCGTCCAACACCAAACACAACAACTTGGCCATGAATTGGACAAAATGGCATTATAGAAGCCTCGCTAGCATACCAAATATCTTATATATTAGCTGTCAAAGAGACTTTGATTCGTCGAGATAGAGCACATTAACATTAATAATATTGACAAAACTAGGTAACTTCAATATCATAGTTATTGAGCCATATAATGCCAGCATTTTTGCTTCAGATATTTGTCACCTAATGCTTATATTAAACACCAAGTTTTCTCTTTAATTGCTGCATTGGCAGCCTCCAAAACTGCAGGGGGATCAGCAAAAACTCTTCCCAACCATTCCCTCCCCAGCCAGAGGAGCTAAATCATCCATGAAACGTTATGCACATCATTGGTAGCAGACCCATCCGCTTTCACCAAACGGCTTCGACACACCAGCCGACGTCTTGTGGAGAGTGTACCCCAAAAGCGCCCATCGCCCATATTCTTGACGTTTAAATGTCCTTGATTACGTAACTCCAAGGTACATGCACCCGAGATGTATCCAACTGTGCAGTAACAAACTACGGTCGAGTCTTTGTATTTGTCAGGATTCACCAAAAAATCATCCTTGGTGATGGCCCCAGCGATCATGGAGACGTTGCGTTCCTCCTCGGAACGTGCATCTAAGAGGACATATGTACGATGGATTATCCGAGTTATCATTAATAATTTCTTGAACGCCGACTGTTTCGCTCTCTCCGAGACCAAATTTTGCTGTACCAAGATTTCAACGACGCCCATGAGGGCTTTTTGAGTTTCCGCGTTGACAGGCATTATTTTCAATACAATTAATAGATGATAGAAGTTGCTTGGAAGGTGGTGTGTGGGTGTGTCGGTGATGGCGGTGAGGGAGAGAAAAAGCGAGCCAGCAGGAAAGAAAGATAGGTTTTGTACAAGAAACCCACGCTGCCCACCAGTCCGCGAGCCCCTACCAAATAGGTATTGTATTGTACCAAAGCACCCCTACCACCGGGGACCGGACAGCATGGGAGAAGAGAGAAGCCAGAAGGCAAGCAGGCGTTCTTCCTATTCTCTCTCGTCGCCCCTTTCCCCCGGTGGTAGGGGTGGTAGTTGTACCAAAGATAAAAGACAATTTTCAATTTTCATGCAGAGTGCAGAGTTGAAAACAACCTCGCAGCTCTATCTCTAGATAATTTATAACTAAATACCCGCCGAAAAAGTCCTTTCAAAAACAACTAACTTGGCCATGCATTGGACGAAAATTAGTAGAGAAGCCTCACAAGACCAGTACAAAAATAGGTAACGTTTACTCTAGAGAGCTATTTGCTAGCTAATGCAGAGGAGTGACGCATAGAGATGCGACAGAGCATCGTTTCAGGCTTAGTCGAGTTTTGCTATTGTTATCTACCATCCTCGTCGTGGTGTCAGTCAGAGAGACCAAGGATGTGGCTAAATGTTGTCTCAATGCCGCCCAAACTCAAGAGAAGAGATATGTTCCATTAATCCTGTCCATGTCCAGTGAATCAGCTTTCGATCAGAAGCCAGTTTCTCTTCGTCAGCCTCCTCTAGCCAGGGCCAGCTCAATCTCAATCAAGTCAGCTATTTCCACACAGGACTTCCATCAGTGTGTAGGGGGAAGCATTCCCCTAGATAGCCCTAGACGATGGGATCACCTTCCTCTATATCCTGGACGATCTGGTTTACCTTTAGCCTTGCCCCGATCCAATCTCATATCCACCCCTGCTTCTGCGTGTCTTGCTCGATAACCATAGACTTGAACACAAGGACTCATGCAACATCCTCACTCTTGGAAGCCATGATTGACATGATATGATTAAATTGTAATTGAGACACATCTCCCCCATCAATGTCCATCAGTCAATCCCCTATACGAACTTTCCCTGCCAGGGAGTGCTCTCGGATCGGATAACGTAGGCGTAGATGATACAACCTCCAATCTCCATCGTCGACGTCGTTCGATAGGAGATGCCTCTAGATCTAGATTGCCCAATGGTAAAACCACGGCAAACAGATTCTGTCTGTTGATGTGATAAAGATGGTGCTGAAGCTCGAGTCGTGATTGATGTGGTGAAAAAGCATCGATGACTCATACTATGCTATATTTAAGTACGTACGGGCTCTCTCTAATAACTAGACCGGCTCCCAAACTTGAGCGAGAAACTTAGATACGCTATGACACGACCAGAGTACCGCCATCAGACTAAACTAGCAACTTGTTGCTTCAGTACATCAGCCCTTTTGAAAAGGCCCTATCGAAATTAAAAGACTGTATCTGGGCGCATGTAAATCCAATCCCTTGCCATGAAAAGTAATACTGATTCCTTTAAGGAAAGCTACATAACACGTGACTGAGAGTTGGGGGTGGTCTAACTGCTTCAATGTGTCTCACATCAAATCCCAACCGCCCGCCGACCAGCCCCAGTTTTTGTTCTTGCGTTGCCATCAAGATCAGATCAAGTCTCATCGTCAGATTGCTCATAATTTTTGAAAACGCCAAGTCAACAAGTGTTTCATCAGCCACAACACACAAGCCTATAATACTACACACTATCTCTTCTGCTCGTCAATAGCACCATCATCATCATCTAGACTACACTACACCTCTTCTTCTTCAATCGTCTCGACACACATCATCATCATCATTATCATTCATCAACCATGGCCACCTCATCACTCATCGGACGTCGTATCTTCCTCAAAGCAGCCCAACGATCCACCTATCATCAAAAACGCATTCCAATCCTGTGCACTTCGTGCTGCTGCTGCCTCGTCTTCTTCTTCAGTAGCTGCATCCACCACCACTTTTCACAACAGTCACAGCAACGACCACTCATCTCGATTCGCACTCCTCTCTGCCACAGCAGCACTCGCTCTAGCCACTACCACCACCAACAACGACACTTCGAAATGCTGTGGTATCGCCGGAGTCGTCGGAGCAAAAGGTGATGCACGTGATTATCTAATTGAAGGGTTGACTATTTTGAAGAATCGGGGGTATGATTCTGCGGGGATTGCTACCATGGATGATGCCAAGTCGGAGATGGTGGTAAGTTAGTACTTTGCTACATAATATACATTATTATCATGTCAGCCTGCTGATGACTTTTACCATCATGTTGCTCACCGACCACTCTCTATATATACTATTCTATATACAACTCACAGGTAACCAAATATGCCTCCGAAGGAGAAAAAGCCGACGGCCTCAACCTAGTAGCCTCTAAATCCTCCATCTCCAACGGACACAACATCGGCATCGCACACACTCGATGGGCCACCCACGGAGGAAAGACTGATGCCAATGCCCATCCTCACACCGACTCTTCTGGTAAAATCGCCTTGGTTCATAATGGTACACTCAATAATGCCAATGAGTTGAGGAGGGAGTTGCAGGGGAGAGGACACAAGTTTAGTAGTGAGACGGATACTGAGGTGATTGCAAAGTTGATTGGTGAAGTTTATGAGATGCAGAGTGAAGGTAATAAGAGTGTCAAGGAGGCGACGGAGCAGGCCTTATCTCGATGTGATGGATCTTGGGGTTTGTGTATCATGTGCACGGATTGTCCAGATCAACTTGTTGTTGCAAGGAATGGATCACCCCTAGTGATTGGTATCGGATCCGATCGTACATTTATTGCGAGTGAGACATCCGCGTTCAATCGATACACCAAGAACTTCATCTCAATGAATGATGGAGAGATTGGGATTCTTCGTGGGGATGGAAGTACCTTGGATTTGACACGGATGCAGGAGGCACCTGATCAGGAGGTGAAGCTTTCACGCGCCTTACCAACAGGGAACATGAATTGAGTGTTCGGCAAGCGTAAACGCTATGCAGTGCTCTTTTTGTGTCCGTATACGATCTATCTTCACAGCTTTCTTCTTAGAATATAATTCTAGTATATGACTTCAAGTTACCTTACTTTTCGTTCTTGCTGGCACAATTCTCAGCAATTCCCGGTATTCCTAAAAAACACTCAATTAATCCTTCGTTCCTATACTGCATATGTGTTTGTACTTTCCTATACATTACTCCAATATTCAATGATATCTCAATCTACTTACTCTTCCTCCTTCTGCTCTTTCTTCTTATA
>JAHBBA010000338.1:0-14659 GCA_018806925.1 Skeletonema costatum | reverse complement strand
AAAAAGAGCGGCATGATGAAGACCCAAGCCGAAACAGCCGGCGTTAGCGTTAGGAATCATCATTATCAGTTAGGATTCTCAGGATGCTGCACCATGATTGTTTGTATGTTAGGAATCCTATTTGCATGGGTTCAATACTTTCAGTGGAGCAACACATTATCATCCACCACCATGCCTATTCCTGCAGCCACAGTCACAACAAAGACAAAGCCAAATTCATTACCAGCCAAGGACAAGGACGCTTTTGCAAAGTTGAAAATATTTGTATCTGCATTTCCGGGAGATTCATCTAGCGAAAGAATCAATGGATTTGCCGAGCTTCAAGCCACCTTGATCAGATCTCTCCAATTTTTCTGGCCACTTGAGCAGCTGTCTGTAACAATGGTCTGTGATGACACCACATATACCAACATGGAAGAACAAGAGAATGTGACCAGTACGGCAAAATCACTCTTTGATCCCAACATTGCTGACAAGATTTCCATCAAGTACAATACACTCACCAACCACACAATGTATGGGCGTGGATACTACATCCAACAACTTATTATGTTTTGGGCTGACAATTTCACAGATGCCGAATATATTGGATTTGTGGATGACGACACACTCTTAAGTAGGAAAGTGCAACCATACGATTTGTTTGATGTACAGGGTCGACCAAGAGCTATTGTTGGTACTCCTGAGGGAAAGCCCAAATCTTGGACAGATTCAGTTAGGTACTCCTTTCAGTGGGAACCCAAAGTCTATGGCATGAATACTTCCCTGTTATTGTTCACAGATCGTTGCTTGAAAAAATGCGAGAATACATTCTATCACAGCATCCTCAATTCACATACTTTGATGAGTTCTACATGTCCATGATCCGCAGAAATGGCCCACTTGTCAATAGTGAAGCAAATGCATTCTCACAGTTTTACATGATGATGGACTATGCATACCAGAAGCACCAGCATGAGTATGATTGGCACATTGAGACGGACAAATGCGAACATTTTGGTTTCCCAGGAGATCATTGCAAGCCATTTCCTCGGGTGTCTGTTCATGCTGGCTGGTATCATCTCAGCAAATACAAAACCAAACGGGATCGCGAAGAATTTGTATCCGAGATGCTGCGGATTGGGTATTGCTTCTCTTTGCCTGCCGGGAATCATTCTGACATTGATGAGGCACGTTGTAAGAAATATTGGACAGACCTAAATTGGCGTGGAGAATGGCAATTTGAAATAACACCAACAATTTGGAGAGTTAATGGCACAACTGCAGAGGGCATGCGTCGATCCCACGAAGAAAATTGAACAGTCGCACACCACATGTATGGGATGATTCTGAAATGCAACGAATCTTTGGGTGAGTTACCATCATAGATAAATAATTTTAAGGGCAACTATTGATATAATGCATATAGCTGCATATTGGTTGGCTGGCTCGGTGATTTTGCTGACATATAAAAGCCGGTTTTGCCGAGCTCGTTTGGGTCGAATCGTCATCACTACAACGTCGTAGGTGACCTGATGAGGCAACCTGCGATCTGCCAGCTCCTCAGTTGACAGCCATATCATACCTCACGCTGTGAATATGGCAATCAATAGCTTCTAGTGCCCCATTATATTTGGCCATGATAGTATAGAAGCATCTTTATCGCGGCTCAAGCTCATTTCATTTGGGTCGAATCGTCATCGCTACATCGTCGTAGGTGACCTGATGAGGCCAGATCGTGTCTTGCGCTGTCATAATCAATGCATTCTAGTTTCTTGCTTATTCTCACATCACTGTCACTGCTCATTCATACTGTTTATGAGTGAGTGTCAGTATATCTGTAGTTTTGATTGGATCCTGATGCTGACGACGATGACGAGGGCCAATTGGACTTTGGACTCTGCCGTGCCAAGCCTACTGGGTATTGCAAGAATGAGGGGAGATGCGAGAGTGGAGCCATAATTTGTCACAACCCATCGATTCAATGGGTGGAGAAAGAGGTTATAAAATGAAAGACAGACTGATCTGAATCAGAGCTTTAACTGTTAAAACAGCCAGCGGCTGACCAAGACAAATCACGGAAAGACTGTCTTTCTATTCTGCCTGTACATCTTCCATATCCCAAACAGCCTCACCTCTCGTCAAGATTGTCACAGGATCACCAACTTGTATACCTTTGTTGTAACTATCACCATTCAATACTGCATTCTGTGCAAAGTAAACATCCTCCGCGCTTCTACCAAGAGCTCGAAATTCGGAAAGAGTAGCAACAGGTTCCTCTCCACGCTCTCCAGTGAGTTGATTGGTACACGACTGTTTGCACCTGGGACATCCTTTCACTAAATGGAGAATCACTGCATCCTTTCCTCTGCCAATTTTGATGGCTTTCCAATTGTCTTCGTCGAAGGCTTTATTTGTCTTGCCAATCACAATATTCGGGTCGAAATCGACTCATGGGAATAGAATCCTTGCCCTTTTTCTTCAGCTTTTGATTGAGCAGCTCCAATGACGCTTCTGTAGCAACCAAGATTGGAAACCCATCCGTCAATCCACCCTGAGGCAGATCCGAAAAGAATCCAACCCTCGCTGCATCTGGACAGTACTTGTCACTGACTTTTCGCATGCTAGACTCTAATATTGATACAACTCGAACGTCCTTGACGAAGGAAGGATCGTCTTTGCAAACAATACTTGCGACATATTCGGCTGCATCATCTCCTACATCTGCAACTTCCACTACATCACTCCAAACCCCAGCAGAATAACGAACTGGATATTTCTTGATTGTATTTGGATGAGTGTCAATGTAGGCATGGTCATTACTGCCAGATAATTTGGATGATACTTTGAGCAGTATTCTCGTTCTATCCTGTGATAGCACCGGCGTTAGTTCGATCGTAGCAAGACTTGGTGCCTGACGTTGCGTGAAGAATCGATGTGTCGCTTCACCCTTGGCAAAGCTCCCGTGTAGGGGGGTGGGGAGTGGACGTACTAGCATGAGACGTCGATCGGATAAGAGTCCGTGCTTATCAAATTTAGTTTCGGTGATGGATACTGGTCTCATTGATTTTATGGGATGGATGAAGATACCCGAGACACGAGGGCCGATCATCATCTTCTTGTGTTGTACTGCTGTCTTCATCAATCTGTTTTTGAGCACATAGCTTTCGTAGTTCCCTTCTTGCTCTGTGAGATTTTATTAGAAGATGAATTCTTTTGGGATGAAATATGTTTCAATAACACTATGACGATGGCTGTACAAACAGCGACGGTGGAGAAGTTATTATCGGCTATCATCATAGATAATTAGTGCCATCATGAGCATGATCAAAGATCTTTTTGGAAAAAAAATGAAGATAGCACTTACCAGTACGTGTCACGTACGTACAATTCACGCAGGAATTAGTAGTAAATTCAACGCCAACCGCCTTCACCTCCATATTGTAGGTATCTACGTACGTGCGCACATCCATCGCTTTTGATGGCAACCATACTGGCAGAGCCATCAAGAAGCCAATAGCCAAACAGTAGGTACTATTATAACCACCATGGGCCGTCCAAATATCACTCGCAGCTACTACTACAGCTGCTCTCCTTTTTCTTCTTTCATCATCATCTACTCAAGCCTTCCAGCCAGCGTCATCACTATCATCACATCACCATCATCATCCACTGGCATCAGCCGTAGCCGGAAACGAAGAAACCGTACAAATAGTCACAAGTCCAATCACCGGAAGTGAAACAAACATTAAATACCCAACTCAACGTGGCTCTGAAGTTGACTCCCGTAAAATTATCAATTACAACACGAAAAATGACGACGAAAACAACAACGCAAGTCCCCTACTCGCACTTCGTCTATCCCACATTCTATTCGCCTCCAAAGAACTAGCCACACAAACACTTGACAAACTCACCGCTGCCGAATGGAACTTTGAACAAATGGCCACCAGTGTCAGTAACTGTGCTGAAACGAGAGAGGAGGGGGGTTCCGTCGGTTGGCTCAACCTCTCGGAAAATTTTAATGATACCACTAATATCATCAGTAACGACGACAATGAAGAGAAGAATCCAAATGAACATTTGGATTTGATTCTTCCGCCCTCCGCACGGCAATATATTATTGATACTCCATCCAAACCTGGAGATATTTTAATGATGGAGTCGAATCGTGGGGTACATTTGGTGCAAGTTGTGGATGTTATGGTGGATGTACGAAAGTTGAGTTATATCAAGGCTAGGAATACCAAGAAGAAGAAGAAGAAGAAGCAACAACAACTGAATGGAAGGAGAGGGAACTGGTGTCAAGGTATACTCGAATGATATGGAGTTGGGAGAACAAAAAGTGGGAGGTACTAGTCGTCAAGGGACCAAACTTGCGGGTATCATGGGAGGTGCCCTTCTCGAACAAAGTGAGGAGGAAGTGGCCAAATTAGGTCTAACCTACAAGATTGAAACGATGGGGTGTCAAATGAACTCGGCAGATTCCGAACGTATCGAGGGTCAATTGATGAGTCTTGGGATTCGTCCACTCATCGATGATGAGAGGAATAACAGTGACGAAGAAGAAGTGACAACCACTACGACGGAGAATAATGGTGGGTTATTCCAAGAAACAAAAACAATTCGCAAGTCCAAGAAGAAAAAGCCAGATATTATCATTCTCAATACCTGTTCGATTCGTGATCACGCGGAGCAAAAGGTGTATTCGTATCTTGGTCCACATGCCAAACGCAAACGTGATGGGGAGGATGTCACCATTGTAGTAGCTGGGTGTGTCGCTCAGCAAGAAGGACAGTCGTTATTGAGACGTGTTCCTGAAATTGATTTGGTCATGGGACCGCAGTATGCGAATAGGATTGGTGATTTGTTGGAGGATGTGGCGAATGGGAACCAGGTTGTTGCGACGGAGGCTTCTCATATTATGGAGGATTCTACCAAGCCTAGACGGCAGAGTAGTGTTTGTGCATGGTGAGTTTTATGCCAGATTGTTGAATGTTTGTTTGTTTGTTGGTTGTGTTTTGATCGTTTTCTCTGACGTTGAATCATGCATTTATTCATCTTGAAAGGGTCAATGTTATTTATGGATGCAATGAACGATGCACTTATTGCATTGTACCCACCACAAGAGGAGTAGAACAAAGTCGTCCTGTAGAATCAATTGTTGATGAGGTTTCCGAGCTAGTCAATCAGGGATTCAAGGAAGTGACTCTCCTCGGCCAAAATATTGATGCATACGGAAGAGATATGATACCCAAACGCAAATTCTCCGACCTCCTCAAAATTGTTGGGTCGGTGCCTGGGTTGGAACGCCTCAGATTCGTCACCTCACATCCTCGTTACATGAGTCTTGGAGTCGTCGATGCTGTTGCAGATACACCCAATCAATTTCAGGAACACGTCTCAACAACGACTGTCCTTCTTGCTGAGCGACACACCCAGCTACTACAATGGTGACATCCTCCCCATCACGTTTGCGTTTGGCATGTGGACCAAGATACGAATACACCTTTTGCTCCGCGTGATCACGAATCGAACAGGTATTGAGAATGATAATATCTGGCTTTTTCTTCTTGGACTTGCGAATTGTTTTTGTTTCTTGGAATAACCCACCATTATTCTCCGTCGTAGTGGTTGTCACTTCTTCTTCGTCACTGTTGTTCCTCTCATCATCGATGAGTGGACGAATCCCAAGACTCATCAATTGACCCTCGATACGTTCGGAATCTGCCGAGTTCATTTGACACCCCATCGTTTCAATCTTGTAGGTTAGACCTAATTTGGCCACTTCCTCCTCACTTTGTTCGAGAAGGGCACCTCCCATGATACCCGCAAGTTTGGTCCCTTGACGACTAGTACCTCCCACTTTTTGTTCTCCCAACTCCATATCATTCGAGTATACCTTGACACCAGTTCCCTCTCCTTCCATCAGTTGTTGTTGCTTCTTCTTCTTCTTCTTCTTGGTATTCCTAGCCTTGATATAACTCAACTTTCGTACATCCACCATAACATCCACAACTTGCACCAAATGTACCCCACGATTCGACTCCATCATTAAAATATCTCCAGGTTTGGATGGAGTATCAATAATATATTGCCGTGCGGAGGGCGGAAGAATCAAATCCAAATGTTCATTTGGATTCTTCTCTTCATTGTCGTCGTTACTGATGATATTAGTGGTATCATTAAAATTTTCCGAGAGGTTGAGCCAACCGACGGAACCCCCCTCCTCTCTCGTTTCAGCACAGTTACTGACACTGGTGGCCATTTGTTCAAAGTTCCATTCGGCAGCGGTGAGTTTGTCAAGTGTTTGTGTGGCTAGTTCTTTGGAGGCGAATAGAATGTGGGATAGACGGAGTGCGAGTAGGGGACTTGCGTTGTTGTTTTCGTCGTCATTTTTCGTGTTGTAATTGATAATTTTACGGGAGTCAACTTCAGAGCCACGTTGAGTTGGGTATTTAATGTTTGTTTCACTTCCGGTGATTGGACTTGTGACTATTTGTACGGTTTCTTCGTTTCCGGCTACGGCTGATGCCAGTGGATGATGATGGTGATGTGATGATAGTGATGACGCTGGCTGGAAGGCTTGAGTAGATGATGATGAAAGAAGAAAAAGGAGAGCAGCTGTAGTAGTAGCTGCGAGTGATATGTTGACGGCCCATGGTGGTTATAATAGTACCTACTGTTTGGCTATTGGCTTCTTGATGGCTCTGCCAGTATGGTTGCCATCAAAAGCGATGGATGTGCGCACGTCACACTGGTTCAAAATGGTGAAAATCCCACTTAAGGTCGTTTCTCTGGTTTACCTCTTCTCCGCGGGTTTTCGGGGAAACCCACGAGGGCAAGCCCCCCAAAGGTACGTACCTTCTTTGTGTACGTAGTTGTACATACTTTTTACCTGTAGATAAGATACCACTAGTTACTCGCCGACCATGGTTTCCGATTGCCTTGCCTTCTGTAGCATGCTAAGTTGTACCAGAGTGACAAATGGTGCTTGGTACAGCTAGCGGACACTATAGAGAAGCTATTTGAGTGTTGATAGCGTCCAATTCAATGTTGATCTTGTATAATAGTTTACTCTAATTTAGATTCAAATCTGCACCACTGCTAATCCTCCTTTTCTTCTCTTGTGGAATTGTTTGTTTGGGACGATTGGAAATGCTCACCCCATTTTGGTGGAGTGTAGCTGTTTGATAGCATTCGCCAAATATCTTCGTGATCCTTTAGTATAACCCCTTCTCCAGCGAATACTTTGATGTATTCGACTCCCCCATACGTTTCGACTTGTTCCTTTTGTTGGCCGAGGAACTCGATGGCACAAGGGATTCTGTCCTCTTCTAGTGTTGTAAGGTAATCGTCTGGAGATGGAGTAGCATCCAATGCCGTCTCTCTCCACTTGCTGTTTACACAGGCCAACGTGCTTCGGATGTGGTGTAATGGGAAATGATTGAATACATTCCGCAACATTTTTCCATCCATACCACCAATGGTGACATCATTTTCTTCCATATCCACCGCATCTTCATCTACCGCCTCTGCTCCGGCGTCTGCACTAGCACAATCTTCTTTTGATGACGTGACAACTGTTTTGATGAAATGATGAACTGCACCCACTTCCGCATCACCACGCTTGATAATATTGCCGGAATTCGGGAAATCGTTCCTTGCAGTGCCATCGTCTATTGATACAAACACACAATTATTCATTGTACGGGTGATGAATCCTTTACCAATGCCTCTTTGTTTAATAAACTTCCCCCTCCACTGGCCACCAAAATGTTGCTTCATTGATTCTTCAGACACGGCCCCTTCTCCATCACCAAGGAGTTCTCTGAGTGGAATGGCGTATCCGTACGCTTGTTTGGTCTTTGCATTTTCGTGGAGTATTATCCACATTTTATCGGTGCTCTCGGCGCCACCGCTGACGCCGGTGGCCTTCAAAGCTTCGATCCGCAGCTCGATCTCATTTTTATTCATCACGCTCATCGTCGCTGTAGACTATGCCCTGTAGCTCGCTCAATATCCAGTGAAACTTGGTATTTCGTGGACCTAATCGCTTCATAGGGTGTATCAGAGTCGATTTATGGTCCGAAATACCAAGTTTCATTGACTAGGGAAGTACCGTCGGCCTGCTGAAGTATCGTCATGGTGCAATGGTATTTTGTTGATTTTTGTTAGCTGAGTGCGTGAGGATCAAAGTGTCAAGACAGATAGCAATCAAGAGTACTTGTAGGTAACATATACTGAGGAGAAGAAATGGTAAAACGATAAGTGAGCTTAAATGGGCTCTGAACCAGTGTGACGTAGATACCTACAATATGGAGGTGGAGGCGGTTGGCGTTGAATTTACTACTAATTCCTGCGTGAATTGTACGTACGTGACACGTACTGGTAAGTGCTATCTTCATTTTTTTTCCAAAAAGATCTTTGATCATGCTCATGATGGCACTAATTATCTATGATGATAGCCGATAATAACTTCTCCACCGTCGCTGTTTGTACAGCCATCGTCATAGTGTTATTGAACATATTTCATCCCAAAAGAATTCATCTTCTAATAAAATCTCACAGAGCAAGAAGGGAACTACGAAAGCTATGTGCTCAAAAACAGATTGATGAAGACAGCAGTACAACACAAGAAGATGATGATCGGCCTCGTGTCTCGGGTATCTTCATCCATCCCATAAAATCAATGAGACCAGTATCCATCACCGAAACTAAATTTGATAAGCACGGACTCTTATCCGATCGTCGTCTCATGCTAGTACGTCCACTCCCCACCCCCTACACGGGAGCTTTGCCAAGGGTGAAGCGACACATCGATTCTTCACGCAACGTCAGGCACCAAGTCTTGCTACGATCGAACTAACGCCGGTGCTATCACAGGATAGAACGAGAATACTGCTCAAAGTATCATCCAAATTATCTGGCAGTAATGACCATGCCTACATTGACACTCATCCAAATACAATCAAGAAATATCCAGTTCGTTATTCTGCTGGGGTTTGGAGTGATGTAGTGGAAGTTGCAGATGTAGGAGATGATGCAGCCGAATATGTCGCAAGTATTGTTTGCAAAGACGATCCTTCCTTCAAGGATGTTCGAGTTGTATCAATATTAGAGTCTAGCATGCGAAAAGTCAGTGACAAGTACTGTCCAGATGCAGCGAGGGTTGGATTCTTTTCGGATCTGCCTCAGGGTGGATTGACGGATGGGTTTCCAATCTTGGTTGCTACTGAAGCGTCATTGGAGCTGCTCAATCAAAAGCTGAAGAAAAAGGGCAAGGATTCTATTCCCATGAGTCGATTTCGACCGAATATTGTGATTGGCAAGACAAATAAAGCCTTCGACGAAGACAATTGGAAAGCCATCAAAATTGGCAGAGGAAAGGATGCAGTGATTCTCCATTTAGTGAAAGGATGTCCCAGGTGCAAACAGTCGTGTACCAATCAACTCACTGGAGAGCGTGGAGAGGAACCTGTTGCTACTCTTTCCGAATTTCGAGCTCTTGGTAGAAGCGCGGAGGATGTTTACTTTGCACAGAATGCAGTATTGAATGGTGATAGTTACAACAAAGGTATACAAGTTGGTGATCCTGTGACAATCTTGACGAGAGGTGAGGCTGTTTGGGATATGGAAGATGTACAGGCAGAATAGAAAGACAGTCTTTCCGTGATTTGTCTTGGTCAGCCGCTGGCTGTTTTAACAGTTAAAGCTCTGATTCAGATCAGTCTGTCTTTCATTTTATAACCTCTTTCTCCACCCATTGAATCGATGGGTTGTGACAAATTATGGCTCCACTCTCGCATCTCCCCTCATTCTTGCAATACCCAGTAGGCTTGGCACGGCAGAGTCCAAAGTCCAATTGGCCCTCGTCATCGTCGTCAGCATCAGGATCCAATCAAAAATACAGATCTACTGACACTCACTCATAAACAGTTGAATGAGCAGTGACAGTGATGTAAGAATAAGCAAGAAACTAGATGCATTGATTATGGCAGCGCAAGACACGATCTGGCCTCATCAGGTCACCTATGACGTTGTAGCGATGACGATTCGACCCAAATGAGCTTGAGCCGCGATAAATATGCTTCTATTATCATGGCCAAATATAATGGGGCACTAGAAGCTGTTGATTGCCATATTCACAGCGTGAGATATGATATGGTGATAGAGTAGCGCTGACAGGCGTCCCAAATTGGGCCTCATCAGGTCACCTACGACGTTGTAGCGATGACGATTCGACCCAAATGAGCTTGAGCCGCGATAAAGATGCTTCTATACTATCATGGCCGAGTATAATAAGTCTTTAGAAGCTGTTGATTGCCATATTCACAGCGTGAGATATGATATGGTGATAGAGTAGCGCTGACAGGCGTCCCAAATTGGGCCTCATCAGGTCACCTACGACGTTGTAGCGATGACGATTCGACCCAAACGAGCTTGAGCCGCGATAAAGCTGCTTCTATACTATCATGGCCAAATATAATGGGGCACTAGAAGCTGTTGATTGCCATATTCACAGCGTGAGATATGATATGGCCGTCAACTGAGGAGCTGGCAGATCACAGATGGCCTCATCAGGTCACCTACGACGTTGTAGCGATGACGATTCGACCCAAATGAGCTTGAGCCGCGATAAAGATGCTTCTATACTATCATGGCCAACTATAATGGGTCACTAGAAGCTATCGATTGCCATATATTTACAGCGTGAGATATGATATGGCCGTCAACTGAGGAGATGGTAGATCACAGATGGCCTCATCAGGTCACCTATGACGTTGTAGCGATGACGATTCGACCCAAATGAGCTTGAGCCGCGATAAAGATGCTTCTATACTATCATGGCCAAGTATAATAAGTCTTTAGAATCTGTTGATTGACATATTCACAGCGCGAGATATGATATGGTGATAGAGTAGCGCTGACAGGCTGCGACAGGCGTCCCAAATTGGGCCTCATCAGGTCACCTATGATGTTGTAACGACGCCAATATGACAAAAAAGAGCTTGATTCGGGATGAAGAATTTATGGTTTGAAATGAGCAGACTCTGTATAATAATGCTCTTCCAAGATCATCCGCAATCACTTATGTATCCAAAAAGTAGAGAAACTGTTTTGGTTTTGCATGATCTAAAATATCCAGCTGTGCTTATTGTATTGTCACGTGTTCTTCTAGTTGACCCCATGTCAACGTTGCATTGTTTTCCTGCTTTTTGTGAGTGTTGACACTTGATAGCCCTTGAAGGATCGAGTTCCAGTCCTTAGAGCCACAGCCACAGTCAGTTAGTTCTGCTCTGTAACAGAGATCAAGATGAAGATCACTATCAATGTCTTCTCTGTGTGCATGTAGTAGCATTCAGCTATATCCTCCCCAAGCAAAGTAAAAGAAATCCAATATTCCAAGAGCTTGAAATTTCCTGCTACACCTTCATAAGCATTCCTGTTCTGCAATATTAAATCCTTGGATAAGTCACTCAGTCCTGATCCTCGCCACTTTGTTTCTGTTGAGGCTTCTTCATACTAGCCACGAGTATACTGGTACTGAGCATGAAGCAATACAGGAGTGCGATCTGGGAAGCAGGATTGTGACGAATGAGGAACAATAATGTTGTTAGATTGACAGATATCCGAGGATACCTAGATAGATAATTTCGCCCCGGGAGGGCCAACCAGACGTACTTTAAAATTTCTGTTATATTATTGAGATGAAGCAATACATAGAATGGCAGAACTGGACATAAAGCATGGGAAATGCTATCATTTGAACTTGTCAGGAGCCATCAGTTTCCAACGTTTCGTCTCCATCTCCATCCATTCAGGTGTTGCTCTGTGGCAAATTTCAGTGTCCTTCTCGCATGTGGGGTCATTTCTACAAAAGCCAGTGGGTTTGCGGTATATTTCTGATCCTTTGTAGGATTCTAATCTGGCGTGCGGTACGTTCTTGTAATACGGCTCTGCCACATGTGTGGATACGTTGTAATAGTTGACAAAGTAACCAAGTACCCAATCCTTTTCCGTTCCATGGAGTGAGAGAGAGAGTCATAATTAGTTAGCTAAACAATTGGCAATTGGCATTGTGAGGGAGCTCTCACACAATTCTTACCGAATGCATACAAAATCCAGCGTTGCGAGTCCATTTATTCACATCTCTGTATCTTTCTGTACTGCTATACTTGTACATAAGATCAACTAGGCTCATACCATTGGTAAAGTATTTCAATTCCCCGACATTGTTTTCTTTCAATCTACCACAAAAGGCTGATGACGAATCTTCAGTTGATGACGACTCCTTCTCCTCAATACTGATGTAGTCGCTGCCGTTGTTGTTGAAAGAGTCGTTAGTACCAAGTCCGGGACATTGATTCCTCCCAAACAAGCGAACCAATGCACCTTTACTCAAAATTGATCCAAATCCACCAAAAGGAAAGGTAAAGTTGATCGTCTGAATTGGAGATCGCACCAAGCATCCCGAATACACTTTCTCTATCGAAGAATCCACCGATGCAAAATTCATTTGAAACTTCTCCATGTTATAATACGTATCGTCGTCGAAAATGAGAAGATAATCGGGTAATTCTTGTCCAGTCTGTAGATAATGCGATTGAGCCTTCCGTAACCCCGAATAGGGACGAACCTGTGCACAAAGCCATCCTGTTGGATTTTTCTTCTTACCCAGCCACCGAGTGTTTGCATATTGACTTCGTAAGTATCGAAGAACAGGACTCACTACATTGCGTCGTTTGCGACAAAATTTGGATACTGACTCGACATGTTGCATTGTGATATCTGTATGACAGTCTGGATCGGCATCATCTATTTCTGTGGCATTGAAAAAATTGCGTACGGATGTGTGTGTGGCGATAGTAGATTGTTGGGCGTGCAGTAAGTCGAGTTGATTGATGGATGCCACGCTTAGAATGTCGACTGTGAATGATGATGATGATGTTTCTCGATAATGTGGAGTATTGTCTTTCAGAAGATGCGAGTGTTCAAGATTGCGGATGTTTGACTGCAACTCCTGAGGGTGCTTCAACTTGTCCTCCGCGTTTCCTTGGAATTTCTCAAACAACACAATAAGAGCAACACTCTGCAGTAACACTGCCACAAACAAATAGTTCTCCCATTTATTGCATCGGTTTCGGCGTCGGCTCGAGCTATTGAAAGAGTTGTTGATGCGAGTAGTGTTGCTCTCTGGTGGATCCATTGTTGTATTTTTTCCTCTGTTTGGGGAGAGGTTTACCTAATTCGATTAGTGAATAATACTATTAACAGTTCCGTGGCTAAAATCCAAATCGGGAGGCTTTATGGAGGCTTATGGTGAAGACCTATGCCGCGCAAACTTAGTAGTCATAACATGAATGAAGGGGGCGGACCCCCTAAAATATGTAGGTTATCATGAAAATTATCTAGAGTAAAAAGGGGGCACCTCTTTTTCAATTCTATTAATTACCCCATATTAACCCCTGCAACCTGCAACATATCAAAGCAAAAAACAGAACAACCATGACGAACCTATCGCCACGAACTGTGGCCGCACTGACTCATTTGCGCCGTCTGAAACCTCTCGATGGTTATGCAGCCGAGAGCTATATCTCGTTCAGTGGAAAACCCCTCGTACAATTGAAACGAAGAAATGTTCCGTTAAAGGATGAAGGTTTTTTAGATCTTGTCGTGCACAACTCAAGAGTGATTGGTATTCAAATCCTTACATCATCTGGAAATGTCGGGAGAGGGCTGATTTTGGTGAATGAGGATGGATCACCTTGTGCTATAGATGATTCTCCAATAACTGTGAATATGGCTGATGTGGGGACAACAAATAGTGCTGCTGCATCTTTCACCAGAAGAAGTTCGAGTGGTGCTGCAGCCTACAATGCACCACCACCTACCAACCCTCTATCAAATATCGACAATGAAAATATACTGCAATACGGCATAATGGGGTTACTTGCACTGGTAATACTCAAGATTATAGTCAACGCGCTGAGCAGCCTTGCCTTTTTACTTCTCCCTCTGCTATACTTTTATGCATCTGCCAATTTGCCAAGTATAGAATCCTTTGATGCAAAGAAAGAACTGAAACGGGTAATGAGAGGGGCACACTTGCCAGAAGAGCAGCAACCAAAGGGATGGGTGGAACAAAAACTCAATCGACTTGCGGCATCGATTAGCACGGAGTTGGCCACGAGTTTGGGATATGAGGTTCGTGTGACAGATTACTTGGGGGTTGCGAGGCTGAGTGCAGTTAAGGTTCCTGTGGCAGGGAGTGAGTTCTATTGGATAGGTATTATGAATCGGTGGCAATACATTGGACAGAGAGAATTGAGAAGTAATAATGACTGATTGAAATTAGTCTGCAGCTCCAGCTTACACTGACAGCGAGACTGAAAAGTAGCAATGCATGACTGATCAATTTTATGCAGCAGCCTTGGCTGAAGTACGAGCATGTTCAGTTGTTTACTATACAGATAATATTGTCTTGATATTATCTATTCGAAAAAATTCTACACTACCGATATGTTTACGTGGCTGCAGAAATCCTCCTGGAACTCTGGTTCGAATGGACAGTACTATCTTCGTTGGAGGTGGTGCACAAGAAACACTGGGTGTCAGGAATTGTTGCCACCAGCATGCTTGTTTCCCATTGGTTGTATTTCATTGCTGGTGGGCCTCT
>JAHBBA010000336.1:0-14970 GCA_018806925.1 Skeletonema costatum | reverse complement strand
AGACAGATCCATCAATTCAATAACATTGTTGATGATAGCATTTTTATCGACATGACTTGGAAGGCGACAATCAGCTGTGAATTTAATAGTCTCAAGCACAGACATGTAGGGATTAAGGATGTCTTGTTGCTCAGCGTAACCATTCATGGCCTTCCACGTCGCGTCCTCTTTCGCATAACCATCGATCATGATATCACCAGTAATCACTCCGCCTGTCTTATATCCGGCAATAACGTCCTGATCAGTGGGATTAAATGTTGAAAGGTTAGAAATCTTGCAAATATAGCAAGTTCAAAAACAAGAAAGAGAAGAAACTCTGCTTACCAATAGCGTAGTTTTACCAGCTCCACTCTGGCCCATTAAAGCTGTCATTCGCCCACATTTGAACCTTGCTGTTACCTCATTCAAAAGTGTTAGCTCCGTTACTGGCTTTTCTTCTTCTTCCTCGGCTCTAGCTTGAGAACTCTGTAACCTCTTGCCTGCAATCTTTGCTAGTGCGGGTCCAAGAAGTGAGCCCCATGTAGCGCGTCGAGGCTTCCAGCAAGACTTTGTCTTCCCAATATTGACAGTATAACTGAGATTCGAGACAGCAAGAGATTCGGGTTCCATAGATCCTTCCCCGCTCTTCGCCTGAGCTTCAGTATCATTTTCATCCAATTTAGCATCACCAGACTTGACTTCCTCGCCTTCTGTAGAATGTGCCACAGTTGCTCTGCTTCTCCTAATCTTATTGAAGTACCAGTCACGCGAGCTCTCTTGATATTTCATAGCAACTACATCGAGGGCCATTGCAAAGACAAAAAGCATCAAGCAATCAAAGATCTTTACTTGTGTATTTGTTCCCCACTGAGACCTAGGAAGCGATTGGCTACTCAAGTACTTTGTGCCATCGACATTGCCAACGGTTGACGTTCCATTTTTATCAACGATCACCAGCCCAAAGAAGGTGGTACCATCAAATTGATTGATCATCATACCTTCAAAGGCGTATGCAACCGGTGTCACCCAAGACAGCCAACGAAGAACCCAAGTAATTGTTGAATATGCTGGCATGAAGCCACCAACCGTGGCAAATAAGAGAATACAGAGCGATGAAGCAACATTTGCAGACACTTGAGTTCTGGATACGGCACACAAGAAACGTGCAAATGCTTGTCCCACGCACTCCAGTCCTATCAGCGTTCCAAGGAAGAAAAAGAAATGATCAGCACCTGGTGTCATGCCAACCCACCAGTAAGAGATCGTTGCAATGAGAGTTGCCTCCAAGATACTCAATGGCAGGTCCATCACAACCTGTACAACATATGCCATTCGGCCAGAATAAAACTCAGAGTCTCGATGCTTAAATAACGTAATTCTTTGTCTGAATCCATCTGGAATTGTAACAGCAGAACTGAGCATAAGCACCAAAAAAGATGAGAGGAAAATATAACCACTCCTGCCCAATGCACCAATAGTGTCCTGTTGCAACGCTGCAAAGAGGCTGCCAACGATGACACCAAATACAATTGCAATAACACTGCGAGCATACGTCATGGAGTTTCTGAAAATGAGCTTCCTGCGTCTGCTGGCTATAAATCGAAGCTGGTACAAACGCGACATTGAGTACTTCTCTGCAGGCAGGAATTGTTTCAAGACAGACTCGCGGTCATTAAGTGAGACAGCATTTGCTTTGATTGTGTTCAACTCTTTTGTAAGGTTGAGATTGGTTGGAGATGTTTTGAATCGAGATATTGCGGAATCCTCCATCGAAGAAGTAGTCTGACTCATCACAAGATCGGCAATACCACCAGAATCACCTTTCTCAGCATCCACGCCTTCCTCCAGAAAGACACTTTGGAGAATATCACGATCGACAGGTCCAAAGTAAGCGGTTTGACCCTGGCCTAGAAAGGTAGATGATGATAATAATGGAAAACAAACATCATGATGAGAACAAAAATGAACTCTCATCTGACAAATAAACACATAAGACATATTCTTCTTACTTGAAAGAACAAGAAGCTTGTCAAACAGCTGAACAATCTCATCAGACGGTTGTAGGAGTGTAATGACTGCTGCCATGCGATATTTCTTGCAAGCTGCAGAAATTTGCTGGATGAGGGAGAATGAATCTGTGGAGGCGAGACCGTCCGTAATGTTGTCTAGGCAATACACCCTAGAGTTTGGGTCAATCAGCATTTCTCCGACGGTGACTCGTCGCTTTTGTCCACCACTAACCCCCCTAAGGTTTTCATCCCCAACAACAGTATCTTTCACATGTGATAGGCCAAGCGCCCCCAGAAAGAAATCAACCGTGTCGGCAATTTCTTTGTCGGTTGAATGTCCATCAGATGTGCACTGAGCCGCAAAGGTGAATGTCTCACCAACAGTCAACACAGGACTATGTGTTCCATCATCCGCAGAGACATAGGAGCACATGCGACGCCATGATTGGTTCGATTTTCCAATGGGGGAACCATTGAGACTGACACTTCCGTAGAGTTCGTCCGTCTGGTTGAGTCTGCTACAAATCGATTTGAGGAGGGTAGATTTGCCACTTCCACTCTTGCCCAGCACTAAGAGAGTCTCCCCCGATTTGACATAGCCAGATACGCGATCAAGGGTGTAAAATGCATCTCGTTGCTCGACACTCATGCCGAAGTATTCTTGGCCATAATGGCGGAGTGGGGAGTTTTTGTTGGAGCAGCAGGATAGACATCCTTTCGATTTGGATGGCACATGGACCGTGATGTCTTCAAATGAAAGGACAAATTCCTTCTTCTTAACATCAACATCGGCGGTGCCGACCTCTATAGGACCTTCTTCCTCTGTGCTCATGGTCGGTGCAAGGGTACAATGTGTAAATAAACCCTTTGATCGGTGTTGAACTCTCTTTGTACAGGATTCTCTCTCAGTGTGATCGGGTTGGGGAAGGCGAGGTGAGAAGGAGAAGGCCTTTGGTTATAGAGGGCCCGGGGGGATCCTCCCGAATTGGAGGGTGAATAGCTGTCTCAGGAGGATGCTCTCTAACTGAAAACCTCTTAAAGTATGGCCCCCCTTCCAGAGGGTTATCGAAACGGGGGGAAATCCCCCATATCGGAAGAGCTGGCCCCCATAACCAAAGGCCTACTTGTATGAGAACACGACAAAAAAAGATATGGTATGGAATTCCTTCGTTGAGCGGTGTCTCGCTAATCGCTAATTGTACCCAAAAAGCGCAGATGTTGTTGCTCCAGCGCTGCCACCTTGGTAGCTCTTAGCTCTCACGTCTGCCTGAAGCCTTCGAACCGGTGCGAGTCTCTCGTCCTAACAAACTCAAAATGTAGGCCTCTAAATTTGAAGTCAAGCCCTCGACTCAGGGTTGGTACGGTCTTTCAGTCGGAACAAACCTTACATGTTCCATGCTAATGGTTTGCCTTCCCGAGTTCTTCAAAAGATGTATCGCATTCTAAGCCTTGCTGTATCAATCAAACCTACTTACTCCTTTTTGCACTGATACAACTCTCGGTAGGTATCTACTACTCTCATGATTACGTCCTGACAAGGCAATCAAAATGTAGGCCTATGACTTGTATGATGATACTTTTACGATAGGTCAAAGTCAAAGACACACTATCGCTCAGCTCACAAAAATACCTCGAGAAAAATGATTCACTAACTGTATATATAAATTAGATATTGTATAGCAAACACGACGTGCTCAACATAGACTTTATGCATATCAACTCCTTCCTTCCTTCACAATCAACCACAAGCCTAACAAACAAGGCTTCCACCAGCACCACGAGCAGGAGTCCCCCCGACACTCTTACGAGTCACTCTCCTAAACAAATCCTTCGGATCATCAAATTGACTAAATCCAATCATCTTGTGATCCTCATTATACTTGGTGAATGCCTCCTTGCGCAATTTATCCGATTCTTCCATGGCAGATGAGACACTTGACAACATCCAATTGAGACGATTCATTGCCATTGTAACATCTTCGACCATTGTCGTCGCGGTGTGTTCCAATGCAGTATTTCCAACTTGTTCTTCCGTGGCAGCGGAGGCTGATGGAACAATGGGATCCAACTCCATCCTTTCATTGTTAGGCGCAATAAAAGAATCAAGCTCCTTCTTTACTTGCATCCATGAACGTTCTTCCCTCGTCAACTTTTGAATTTCCTTTTCCAGGTTAATACATTCCGTCCACATGGCCTTGTTACGAGGATGACTTATTTTCATTTCACGCTTGGCAGCTTCATATCGCTCCTGTCGTGCAAGAGCACGCTCATTCTTACGTTGAAGCTTGGCTTCTTTTTCAGCAGCCTTACGTTGTTCGACCTGTGCCAAATGACGTTCCATACGAGATTGTGCACGACTTTGTTCACGTTGACGCCATGATTCACCAGCATCCTTCATTGCTTCACCAATGCATCGATTGACAAGTTTACGACAAGCCTCGATAACTTCCACGACATCCTTCCCTTGATGATCGGGCATTCCATCCTTGACATTGCGTTGTGCCTTGGCCTGCTTCGCTTTCAATGCAGAACTAGTTTCGGTAAGGATGGAGGGTAGAATCACCTCTTGCAATGACAAGAGGTTGGTACCGGCACGTGTGAGCTGGTATTGATGCGATGGACTACCAATCGATGCAGCTTGATTATGAGCCAATAGTAGGGTCTCTGCGCTTGGCATCGGAATGGACTCGGGGAATACAAACTCATTCTTGTACTCCTGCTGATGCTGTTGTTGACGTTGTTTGGTGCCTTCCTGAGATGAAGAAGACGCACTCGTTTCAAACCGACGCAAGAGGCCAACCGCATTTCCACTACTACCACTCTTGGTAGCAGCTTGCTTTTCCACCTCCACCTCCTCGGCATCCATGTAATTCGCAGTGGGCACACTAGCACGAAAGCGCTTCACCAAACGACGTTGACTGTTTGGAGTTGGAATGGGTGATCGAATCGTTTTTGTCGCTCCATCATTGGAGGACACAGAAGAATCAGTAGTACTGCTAGTGGTGGTGGCAGTTGTGCTCGCCTTGACAACAGGTGAGAATCCAATACTCTTACGAGTCGATGCCAAACTCGGAATCGAGAGTGATTTACGTCCTCCACCATTCATACCACCAATACTCTTGACACCAACACTCGTCTTCTGTTGTGTAGGAGACGTTACCTGTTGCTGTTGTTGCTGTTGCTGCACACTCACACTCGGAGAAGCCTCCTTCAAAGAAAAGTCCCATTAGGTGACTTCATCGGCGGAGACTTCATCTTCTTATGCTGTTGCTGCCGATTAGGTGAAATATCCCCAAGAGGAGAACGTGAACGCCGCGTTGGAGAAGACGAACGCATGGGCGACCTCATCCTCCCACTTCCACTCCTTCTAGCAGCAGGAGAACGTGAACCACGTCTAGGTGACAAACTCCTCGAAGCCCTCCTCGAAGCATCCGCAAAGGAATTATCCAAACTAGCACGAATAGGACTCCATGTATCCTTCAACAGAGACACATCCATACTCTCATCAAATCCATTGGAAGAGGAGGAAGAAGAAATGTGCGAAATGTTCATTGGGTTGGTGGAACGTCGTCTTCCCCTGCTAATGGCGGAGACGTTGCTTTCCCCCCGTTCACGTTCACGGCCACGAGCAGAAGAAGCAGCAGCAGCACTGAATTGATGAGTGGACCGTCTACTCGAAACATTAATCAATTGTCCCATCAGTGGAGTTTCCATGGATGATTTCCTACCGGTAACATTTGATTTACGTCCCGTGTTGAGATGACCAATGTCTTCCATTGCCTCTTCCTCATCATGATCATCATCTTCTTCTTCGTGTCCTTCACCGCCAATGGTAGTCCAATTGGATAACGAATTGCGTCCCAGCATGAATCCAATGCTCTTTCGACCTTTTTGAGGGTGAAAATTGTTGGTGGGGGAGGATTCATCACTTTCAATGGACAAATCGTACCCTCCTGACTCATCTACACCACCACCACCGTTGCTATTATTGCCGCTGTGGTTGTTGTTGTTGTTTACCAATTCTTCATAGGTTTTTCCACCGCCATTGGTGGTGTCAATGTGGCTGCTGTTGTCGGAGGAGGCTCCGAGCGAGGGATGATCTCGGACCATTTGTTGGGAAATCATTGTTCTTTTTTTGCCGTTATTTGAATAATTGCGTGAAATAAAAAAGTGAATCAATTACTGATCGTCTTCACCTCAATAGTTATTATTAGCTACAGTATCGTCTCTTTATCACCCTGTTGGCTTGGTTGTTATCTCCTTCAATGGCAACGTTATCATGATGATGATGCCCACGATCGATGAGCAACGAGCAATATCGCCGATTTTTTTCTCTCAAATATGGCGCGGGCAAAGAGGGGAAACCCGACATTTTTGGCGCCACAGCACTTCACCTTCTTTTTCAAAGATCACAAAAAATCATTCACACCTACATACACACCACCAAACAACTCCACCATGTTCGAAGCACGCCTCACCCAAGGAAAAGTATTCAAACAACTAATCGAGGCCCTCAAAGACCTCGTCCAAGAAGCCAACATCGACTGCTCCGACGATGAAATCTCCATCCAAGCAATGGACAACTCCCACGTCTCCCTAGTCGCCGTGTCATTGCGCTCTGGCGGCTTTGATCACTTTCGATGCGATCGTCCCATTAGTTTGGGGTTTAATGCGGCGAATATGGGCAAGATTTTGAAGTGTGCGGGGAATGATGATATTATTACACTCAAGGCGGAGGATGAGGGGGATGCGTTGACGATGATGTTTGAGAGTCCGAATGGGGATCGCATTGCTGACTTTGGTGAGTTGTACATGTCATGTGTATGTATATATAATGTTGTGATGTGTCATTGGGCAGTGAACAAGTGTTGGATATTTGTATTCATAATGCAGTGGCAGCAGTGTGGAGGCGTTATGAAAAGGTGGTGCATTGCAAAGAGGCGCCATTGGTACATCAGAGACGACAGGTGTCATTGGCCGACATGGTACATGTCATGTGATACGTATGGTGCACCATGGGTAATGCAACTTTATATCGGTTCAGCACTCGGCGCTCTGTAGTCAAATGATCTATTAGATTGTGCTTTGATATTGGCATGGGGTTGTTGCTGCAGAGGCTATGAAAAATACATGGCATGCAACATGATGTCATGTGGATCAATTTTGGCCACTCATGTACCTTCACTTCTTAGCCTAGGCTGCTTCGTCTTTATTACCAAAGATGATCAAAGAGTAAAGAATCGCTGTCAGAATACTGTGCTATAGGGGGGTGGAGATGAAATGAATGCGGCTCCCCTTTGACTCATTTCATGTGTCATTACACAACAAATATTTATTCTTCGTGTCAATTATTCATTTTTCTCACCACATACTCTCCAACTGTCTCTCTATTTCTTTCATCCAATGATCAAAACAATACAATAAACAAATATCAGAACTCAAACTCATGGACATAGACAGTGAACAACTCGGAATCCCCGAAACCGACTACAAATGCACCATTCAAATGCCCTCTGGCGAATTCCAACGTATCATCCGCGACATGCAAGTCCTCGGTGACACAGCCACCATCTCCTGTACAAAGGAGGGTGTCCGATTCTCCGTATCAGGTGATCTTGGTACTGGAAATGTGCTCGTTCGTCAAAACAGTACTCATGAGAAGGAGGAGGAGCGTGTTATGATTGAAATGGAAGAACCTGTGGAATTGACCTTTGCGTTGAGGTACCTCAACTTCTTTACCAAGGCTACTAGTTTGGGAGGTACAGTTATCCTGTCAATGAGCCCTGAAGTGCCAGTGGTTGTAGAGTATCCTATTGGAGAGACTGGGTACATCAAGTATTATTTGGCACCCAAGATTGATGAAGATGAAGAGTAAATTATTGATTGGGGAGAAACCGGAAGAGTGATGGAATAAAGAAAATATTATATGTTGGAATGATTGAGAGGGCGTTACTTGTGTTTGGGATGATGATGATGCGATGTGTATGAAGTCATCACCCAGTATTCTCTTTCTTAGTCTAAATTTCATACTTAGCTTTTTAATGACTGTTAAATTATTGACCGCATCTGCATTTGATATTTATTCTAGCTTGGACACTCTTAGCTTGTAGCTTATTATACAGTCAATTCACAAATAACATTCCCGATGTGCTGCCGCACTGCTTTTACCATAATTGTTCTTGCTTGGACAATAGCTTTCATTATTACATGAGGAAACAACAATGACAATGTGAACACAACAAACATCTACCCAGAAAGTATCGACGACAATATAATCATCCAAAAGAATGAAATACAAGCCACAAATGATACCCTAAAGTGCTCTGGTATAATGCTGAACGTTATACACTGCACTGGCACAAAGATCGACCAATTTTTGAACACCAAGCCCTTGTTCACCACATCGTCTACGTAGTTTGCCAACGATTGGACGAATGTGTTTCCAATCAAGAAGCCTTTGATTATATACGCAGTCGGTATGCAAATCAAAGGACTTATAAATCCCATGTCAACCGCAACTTTGCGAGCCACAGTTTTCATATCCGTTCCAGTCCCAAGGATGGGCAGCACTCTATTGTAGATGAATTCTTGCGCCATCCCTTGGTAAAGGCCTCCATACAAGATAAAGACGAGACTTCGACTCCAATCAATATTGAATTTGTGCCTTCCTTCCAATTCGGATGATAGTTCTCCACCCCTTGATGCCTTCTTTACCATAGTATGGAATGGATGATCTTCAAGTTCTTGCATTCGTCGATCCTCCTCCTCACGATGTTCTCTTTTCGATGCTATGAACTGAGCGACCATGTCGGCAGAACAACCCTTGATAGAACATGTTAGAAAGGCACCCTTAAATGGATTTTCTGTGTAAAAGGTGTTGATTGTAGATCCGATGTTAGATGGGAGGAATGGATGGGCTTGGCATGATGGTGTTGTCGAAGAAGAGATTGTGAGTACAGCAGCGGTGACTGCAAGTTTCCATTCTACCATATCGAAATGTGTTTTGTAAAGAGTAGTATGGGAGCAGCTGTGTCTCGGAAGATATGAGGCAGCGGCAGTTACTTTTATGGTAGTGTGATGGCAGCTGCCGGGCTACACATCATTTTGTTCTGTTCAAAGTCATCATCGACATCACAAGCCAAAATTTGGCGGAGGGTACTTTCTCATACTTTTCTCGCAGATGTGACACCGATGAGAACTCAGTTCGGGCTGATCCAGCCAGCTCAAAATGTGATCGATCGGTAAAAGCAGAGTACCGCCCCGGCCCAATGATAATGATGTAGATCAGCTCTTCATAAATCTCTGCAGAGATCATAACGCTAACCATGTGTCAACTCGCCAAACCATCCGCATCGTCATCCTCTCGCGGCAGGAGCAGCAAGGTTGGTAACTCCTCTCACGCCAAGACCAGTCTCGGCGGAGGCAAGGTCCGCAAGGGCCATTCACTCCACGGAGCGAAGAGTAGTGGTGATGAAAAGTCTCGTGCTCGATCCAGATCTCGTGCTCGCAAGGAAAAGGTGCAGTATAACACTCCATTTGACTGAGAAGGGTCGATGTCACTACCACAAGAATGTTCAATTGGCTTCCAAGAAGATGAGCGGTGGATGGAAGGTTATACATAGCATGTGCCCCAAGTGTATGGAAGATGCAGATGATGATAAATCTCACAAGTCGAGTAGATCTCACAAGTCGTCATCGGAGCAGCAGAAGCAGCAGCAGGAGCAGGAGAAGCAGCAGGTGAAAGACAAGCAGCAGGAGAAGCCCAAACGCGAGGCGGATGGTCAATTTGATAAGAATGGATGCTGTGTTCTTCATTCACACATGCAGGTTGCCAAGAAGAAAGTGCTAGGTGGATGGAAGGTCATCCGCACATGTCCTACATGCGAGGGAAAGGAGGTTGGACTTGATGATGACGACTTTAGCGTCTGCTCTGGTAGATCTGTCAAATCTACCAAGTCAAGCCGTTCTGTCAAGTCATCTAGCAAGGGTAAAAGAGGCGAAGCTGTGAAATCAGGCAAGTATGGTGCACTTCCATTCGATGGAGAGGGATATTGTTGCCAGCATCCATCAGTGAGAATTGCCAAGAAGAAGGCTATGGGTGGATGGAAGATCATTAACGACGTCTGCCCTGACTGTGCCACAGAGAAGGCTGCCAAGCCTGGCTCTCGTCGCTCCCGATCAAAGTCTCGATCTCGGTCCAAATCTCAAGATCGCAGACATGAAGGTGGTGATGATAATGCTTCCGTTGCATCCTACAAATCGGGCAAGTCAGGATCAAGTCGCTCCTCTTCTCAGAAGCGTCGTGTACGAGTGAAAAACTTGAAGACAGAGGATGAATCTGAAACGCCTGGACGGTATTCAGGGTATGTCGATAAGGACTACCGTCCCAATGGCCAGGGTACAATGAAGTATGAGGATGGCACCGAATGGGAAGGAGTGTGGTGTGAGGGATCGAGGGTCAATGGGAAGTTGAAGAAAGCATCGAAGGCTACCAAGTCAAAGTTTTGAGCAATGGATGTTGCATACGATTAAGCAACAGGGCAGCACGAGGGGAATTGTAGAGCAAAGGCATATGTTCTAGTTTGTACAATTGTTAGGCAAGAGTGGGGTCAAAAAGAATAAAACCAGGGGTTGACTTGAGCTTGAGTGTTGTGTTTTGGAGCATGCATTAGGTGTGTTTAGTTCATAACATACATTAAGATTGATAAATGTTATGACAGATCCAGCAGCCGCCGAGCTGTACCCCTTACCTTTGACCTTCTTCCTAGATGGCATTGCAGCATTGGATACAAATTATGTACTCAGAGGCAATCAATGCGATCGGGCAAGTTGCAAGTTGCAACTGTGCGATCTGGGGTAAAACAGAAGAGAGAGAGCCCCACAGCGCCGCAAAAACAAAAAAACACTCGCTCCAACGCGTCGGCGTGCTAGTACTGTTTGTTCCTTCATGTCGTAGCACTAACAAACCAACAACCATGGTCTACGGCGTCATCCGCAACCTCCAAGCATCCTTGAAATATAGGGGAGGATGGAAGGGTCTTTTTGAGCACATGTATACGGTAAGTTACTAGAATTATTATTGTGAATAGATGTGGGCAACATTATGTTGTCCGATGGAGAAAAATTGATGTCACGCGACGTGTACATACAATAGCTCTTTGCAACCAATACCCTCATAATGCGCTAAATGCTAACGACAATCATCCATTTTCATCTGCACAGAATGGAGACTACCCCTTCAAATTCGGCACATACATGGGAGCCGACACCGCCGGCAACCGCTACTACGAAAACCGCGTCGACTACCCCTTCGGCCAACACCGCTGGGTCGAACCAGGCGACATACACAACTTCGACTCGGCATCCATCCCCCCCGAATGGCATGGCTGGATGACTTCCATGAACGATGCCCCCCCTTCTGGCGAGGAGGCGTATATTGAAGAGCGGAAGAAGAATATTATACCATTGTGTGAGAGTGATGCAAATATTGATCATAATGTTGGTCATCAGGAGGAGGTTTATAATTTCCATCATTTGCACAATTTGTCTACTGTGCGTTCGAGGGGGTGGAATATTGGTAACCCTGTTGTTGGGTTGCCTCCTGGTGCCAAGGATTCGTACTATACCCAACCTGGTAGTCCGTATAATGATGCCTCGATCCGTCCCAGAGTTAATATTGGTGATTTGGGTGGGGGAAGAGTGTACAAGAGTGAGAAGTGGGCGGATCGATTGAGAACTGTGGATGAGAAGGCTGCTTTGGAGAAGGCGAAGGAGGCTTTGACGCAGAAGGCTATTGCTAGTGAGGAGGCGTCTGCCGCGAGGAGGAAGATGGCCATGGCCCAGAGAGGTGCGGGTACTGTTGCTGGTGCATAAGGAGAGCGTTGTATCGCCATTTAGGAATGTGTAAAGAATGAAGGGTGTAAGACGCAAGGGGGAAAGATGATTAGGGGGGATTGGATACAGGGGCGAGGTGATGTACAACAGGGGGGATCTTGATGTGGACTAATACTCAGTTGATATCGACCGATAGAGTGCTGCATTATGCACTCTTGACATAGAATGAAGTTGTAACTATCTATGAAACAAATATGCAGAATTACGAAGAGAGATTTGCAGATATATAGTAGAGAAACTATAGTTGCATGTACTATCCCCTGCAGAGGAGAGAGAACAGTTCAATAGACATCACTTCTAATTACAAATACCACTTTAATTTAGATAGATGAAACCACTTGTAGCAACCCAAAAGTCAATTCATTATTTAGTTGTCCGAGATGGTATATTCAGGGGGGCTCTCCCAGGTAGGGTAATTGGTAGGCTTGCGGTTGATGTCCGATGGTCTAGACTTCTTGGGACGGTTGTGTGCGGCCTTCTTGGCTGCCTTGTTGTTGGCATGCTTGGCATCAAGGGAGATGCTGTTTTATTGGAAAATAATGAGAGAAGAAAAATGTATGGATAGGTTAGAATTGCATCGAAAATATGTGAATTACAGTTCAGGGGCTTCATTTTCTGTGCGTCTTGTTTCTGTTGAAAACAACCATTCTGTTGTCCGGTCAAAAGCTCTTGTGTCAAGTCGAGGTATTATCACAATAGTATTTTGTGCATTCTAAGTGATGATTCAATCCTCGCTGTGCTTGATATAAGTCTACCTAACACCGTTTATTCCTCCGAATAGAGAGTCCATGAATCGCTTCTGGTGATGGGGTTCGGAACATATTCTTTCTCGACGAGTCTTGATGTGATGTGTTCGTCACAGTATTTGAAGAGATGCATCCACTGATTTTAAATATATCTTCCTGAATGACTGACACACCGCACATAACCTAACCTACGCCATTTCAATTGTTATTTCACGATGAACATCACTTCAACGCCACCGCTCGATACACACTGTTCTTCTCCTTGCCCCCAACAAGCACCCAATTGTCCCCCTGCACACACAAAAGTATATTCAAATTCAAAGTAAAACGCACCTTGTTCGCAAAGGTGCAACCGATGGAACGAAAGCCGATGAAGAGGCGAAGACGGTAGCGAGGAGGATGGCTGTGACCTTCATGGTTGTTATCTATCTGTAGTAGTGATGGTGATGGTGTTGACTTGGTGAGTGTGAAACGAATTAGTGACGCACAAACGGGGTGACGGACAGTAATTAGTCTTCTTCAGCCAACTACGCGATATTAGTAGATGGACACTAGTAATTTGCTCACCGCACATTCCAGCTGTTCCCCCTCTTTTTTTGCTCCCCTCCGCTCTCTCGAAATCTCCATGTCGAAGTCATTTTTATCTTGCTTGCAGTTAGTAGCCGTAGTACGCTATCGTCTCTCTATACCAATTCACTCAACAACATTACCAATATGAAGTCTGCATCCATCATAGCAGCCGCAGCAGTCATGCTTGCCTCCTCTGTCAGTGCTGCCTCCAATGATCCTCGTGAATGTGAAGGTACGTTCGATTCTATCGTCAATGCTTGCATTTTGGGCTGCTCTGTAATGCTAATTGCCGCTCACCTCTGTCGTCTCTTGACCTGTTGACAAACAATAATGAATCACAATAACAACAACAACACAACCAATAACACAAATGTTTCAGTGTGCATGAAAGTAATGCAAGACGTCCGCGACGCCATACCCAAAGCCGACCAAACAAACAAACACGCAATCGAAGCCGCCCTCGGCGCCCAATGCGCCAAAGACACCCTCTCGGCCCGTGAACGCAAAATCTGCTACTACATCGACCCCATCAAACGCGATGTCGCCCACCCCTTTTCATTGGGCATGCCCGTCGATCGATTGTGCAAACGTATCAATAAATCCAATTCGGAAATTTGTGGGGTAAAGTTTCCAGTCAAGACGGAGAATTTGGAGAAGAAGGATTTGACCAAGTTGAGGGTGAAGCAGTTGAAGAGTATTTTGGTTGATAGGGGGGTGGAGTGTAAGGGGTGTGTGGAGAAGGAGGAGTTTATTGCTATGGTGCAGAATACGGAACATTTGGCTGGGAGTGATGAGTTTTAAGAAGTAGTATGGTAGATGGTTATATTATAAAAGTGAGAATGATACTGTGAGGCTACGTTATGGTGTGTCAAGGAAGATCACAGGTGATTATCAGTGGTGTGAAGAAGACAGAAAAATGCAAGAATGAGGAGGACATGTTGGTTAGAAACAAACAACAACACTACTTCTGTATTCTAGCATCTTTATCCAATGTCAATGTAGATGAGATATGAGTCAACACTCATGAATCATTTGGAACGACAGTTATCAAACACTACTAATAACTTTAGGATAGCAATTTTCCCATGTAAAATGATTCCATCTTGCTCGGTAGAGTAAGGAGTGTCGTCTCAATACATTTAGAAATCTGCCAGCCCTAGCGAACAGCACAAAGCGAACATCATGAACAAGAAGTCACTGGTACAGCACAGAATGTTTGAACTATCAAAACACGTAATATATTATCGACATGGAATATAAAAGACCGTCAGCATAAGACGATACTTAATTGCAGCGCTCTAAAATATGGTCAAAAGCAAAACATCGACCTTCATCAGGTCACCAACGAAGCTGTCGCAACGCTGATACGACTATAAAACAGCATGAGCAGTGACAAATCTACTTCTACACCTTCGTACCGAAAAATGGGCCACTGATGCTCTTGATTGCAATATACACACGGCGTTACATACGATATGGATATGGAGGTTGAATGTGGTGCTACGGCGGCCATCTAAATTGAAATGTACCTCATCAGGTCATCTGCGGGCGAGCTTTAGCAACGCTTATACTATCTAAAAAGAACATGACGCAGTGCAAATATGCTTCTTAAACTTGTAACCGGAAAATTTTAGCAACTAGATGCAGCTGATTGTGGTATGCACAAGCGTTACATACGATGTGGATACGGCGGTTGAATGAGGTGCTAGCGGCATCTGAATCAAAATTAGGCATCAGGGGGCACCAACGACATTGTAGCGACGCCGATACGA
>JAHBBA010000331.1:0-10351 GCA_018806925.1 Skeletonema costatum | reverse complement strand
CCTCGGGCCACTTTTTATCCCCATGCTCTGCCAATCACTGTCGATGGAGACCCCGTCACACGCTTACCTACCATCCATCACCACCACTTGCTCGTGAGGAAAGATAAGCATTTTCACTCTCTTCGGCAAAAGATCCAATAGCTCGCTTGTCGGTGGAGCTACAGTAACGCACGAAGCACACGAGCAGGCATGGGAGGTAAGCTGAGGCATAAAGGAACCTCATGAACGTTAATCAAAGAATCATTCAGAAGAGCATGAAGTAATCTCGAGCCGTCATCATCAAATGAAAATCGATCCCACATTGCGTGATCTTCAAAGAAGGAGTCTATAACCTCTTGAAGAGATGTAACGTAACTGTAGGAGGCAACGGAACTGGAGCAAAGGAATGTACTGTGACAGCTGAGCTGTGGGGGAAGCCACGCTAGCGAAGCGAGTTATGACAGGAGGGTCCACCACAGTGCATGAAAAGGTGAACTGCACTGCGTTGCGGCGAGATACTGAAGCGAAGGTGACTTGACATAGATGTCCACAGACAAGGAAGAGGTTTAGGAGCGTCTGAAAAGTAGATCATTCGAGAAAGAGTAGAGCCACTCATAGGGGAGAGGAGGATGACAAAGATGTTCTCAAGAGGACGATACAGTGCAGCATTCGTGGAGAATACCGTGAAGAGGGCAGTCCGTCACAGCCCAAAATCCAAAGCAGTTGTGGCAGCGGAGGCGGTCTGTGATGAATTTCGACGATTCTCTTCATGCTTCATGACAGCTGCTGCTGCCACCGCCTCCCTCTTCCTCTGCGCTGACTGTCTTGATAAATGAGTACAGAAACGAGGTCCGAGCGTCAATCAAGGGCTCCGCTGTGTAATATTTGTTGCAAACAAGAAGCAAGTACATCGAGCACTGCGAATAGTTGTGTCCTCCCTCACGTGTACAATGTTGTAAAGCATATGGCAGAGACCGATCGATTCCTTGAAGATTGCAAAGATATCAATTAGTTCATCTCCAGAATTTTGCTCAGAGAAGAGAGTATTCTAGGTTACTCAATGGGGGCCGATACACATGTCAAGAGTCTTCAACCTCTGTTTCTGCAACCCAATCCTCTTTTTGTCACTCATTTCGTCCTTGTCCTTGTTCCTCCTCAATAGTGAAATTCGGAGATACCGAGTTGACGCAAGCTGCTATCTGAACGAGGAAGTTTGCCATACCCTTCAACTGGATCGCTAATTGTTTCGCAGTCGCCATTCTTACCATTTATTAGACACATTGTTTACGCTGCCCTTTATCGTAGAAAATAGCAAGCATCTCATCCTGTGCAGTCATGGCCGTTCCATGAAGTATGCTGCTGTACGTCACCTGAGCTCCCAATGAAACTGCTCGTTTTTGTTTGATAGGATTCGCTTTTGAGAAGTTATTCCCTTGTTCGATTTAAGTATATTTTACCCCTGCTTACCCTTGGTTGCATCTATATCACCCCATCCCCAGTTCCAACGGAAAGCCTAATGCCCTTGTTTAGTCCACAGAGAGTGATAAATGCCTTCCATTTCCAACAGCTCGTCATGAGAACCTTGTTCCTTCACTCCTCCACCATCTAATACAACAATCTTGTCACACTTCTTCACAGTCTCAAGTCGATGTGCCACCACCAAGGTTGTCCTTGCATTCGCTTCTTGCATATGATCTAAGGCTGCCTGTACAATCTTCTCAGATTCATTGTCTAGTGCGGCCGTTGCTTCATCCAAGATGAGCAGCTTCGGTTCCTTGACAATAGCCCGAGCAATAGCCACACGCTGTCTTTGCCCCCCACTGAGTAAACTACCGCCTACACCAATATCTGTGTTATATCCTTCCGACAGCCCGAGAATGAAATCATTGGCATTTGCTGCCTTAGCTGCATCGACGATTTCATCATCTGTCGCATCAGGCTTTCCGAGTTTGATGTTATCGATGATACTTCCAGCAAAGAGCGTAGGCATTTGACCTACGTATCCGATCTGATCGCGCAGCCATCCGATATTCAATTCTGAAATATCTTGACCGTCAAGCTTCACAGTCCCTTTATCCACATTGTAATATCGCAGCAGAATTTGAAGCGCTGTACTTTTTCCACACCCGGATCGACCTGTAAAAGCTACGGATTGCCGGCAATCAATATAGAACGAGAATCCATCACGGTCGCCATTTGAATAGTAAATCATATTGTTCTTTCTCGTAGGATAAGCAAAATGACAGTTCTTAAATGAGACTTTGCCTTCAAGACTGTCTGGCTTGTTACCTGCGTCAGATGTTGGGTCGTTTCCATCTTCCATTGAGCCATCTGCAACTTCAAAAAGACGAGCGGCTGATTCGAGCCCTCTCTTCCTCGAACTGAAATCCGCGCCACATTGTCCAGCTCCGAAAGACGAGAACATCACTGAAAGAAGTGCGACAAAGAAGTCTGTGAATTGTAGTTTCCCAGATAGCATCAGGCTGACGCCTGCATAAAATACCACAGCAAAAGTACCAAACACTGCAAACTGAGATAACCCAAAAGCCAATCCAGTATAGGCGGCACTTTTCTTCTTGAAATTAGCGTCAGGCTCGAGAGCCAAGTCATACTTGCGCGATGTATCATCTCGAAGACCAAATGCTTGCAATACAACAATGTTTGCAAGTGAACGCTCTAGCAATGTTTCGGGAGAAACCAAACTCTGGACTGAAGGATCGCGTGATGCATACTTTGCTTGGAGGAGAGACGCTCCCAGCATCAAGGGAATGCATGCGATTGCAATCAAACCAATCTGCCAAGCATAAGCGAGTGCGACGACCATTCCTGCAACCAAGCACGTAAATACCTGAACACGCTGTCCTTGCTGCAAGCCAGTTACATTACCAACAGCTTCACTATCCTCATCTAGCATTGTC
The DNA here is from genome assembly GCA_018806925.1 of Skeletonema costatum. Taxonomy (NCBI): domain Eukaryota; phylum Bacillariophyta; class Thalassiosirophyceae; order Thalassiosirales; family Thalassiosiraceae; genus Skeletonema; species Skeletonema costatum. Next base: position 7,454 of record JAHBBA010000331.1, on the reverse strand, counting down.
GTGAGCTCGCCAACAGAATGAAAGTCAAAGAAGGGAATGCTGTAGCTCATTATTTTGTCGAAAACAAGCACACGCACTCGACGTTGTAGGCGGCTGCCAGAAACGCCAAACCCTTTAGGATAGAGGTGAGAGAAATGAGATGAGCATTTGGCAAAAGAGATATGGACATTTATTGAGTGAATTCGACTTACCAATCCCCATACAAATGTTTCCTATAAAGCTGCACGCCGAAAGGAAGATAAACCAAAGACAAATTGGCAAGTTCACATCAAGCAGCTCCTGTCCAGTGTGGTATTTGTAGAAGTTTCCCGTGATAAATCCAAAAAGAATTGCCTCAGCAGCTGGAAGGCACCCCACGACGATTCCTCCAGCATAGCCTACAATGGTGTAGACAATCTCGGGTCTGTTGTACTTCTGAAGCCTTGAAGCCACCCCTGCAATATCAATATCTTCTACCTCCTCCAGTTGTCCGCTATCCTCTCTGACTTCGCCCTTCTCTACATCCAGTTGCTCTGCCACTGCAACTTTTGCGACTTCCTCCTTGATATCCATCTTTTCAGTGCCTTCCTCAATTGCGCCCAGAACGTTGGCTTTACTCGTAGCATCGGCTGTCAGTCCTTGTCCCTCGCACAGGCTAGTGTAAATGCCTCCCAGCTGATGCAGTTCAGTATGAGTACCAGACTCCTGGATGGCTCCGTCAGCCAGGACTACGATTTTGTCCGAATTCACAATCGTAGTCAAGCGATGCGCTACTGTAACTGTAGTCAATTTCCTTTGAGCCCGTATTTTATCCAATGCGTCCTGGACTACTCGCTCCGACTCAAAATCAAGGGCAGAAGTTGCTGCAGTAATTGGAGGAGAGAGCGGTGAGCGTGGAAAAGTATTCGAAATGCGATATCAAGAACGAAGTAAATATAAAATGCTTCTCACCTTCATCGAGCAGCAAAATCTTTGGCGATCAAACTAAAGCTCTTGCGATAGAAATTCGTTGGATCTGTCCTCCTGACAATTGAATGGATGAGCCCGAATAAAAAGTGTCGTATCCATCAGGTAATTCTATAATAAAATCATGAGCTGAAGCAGCCCTAGCTGCCTCCTCGATTTCCTCATCTGTGGCATCGCCATCATCTTTGCCGGCAGCAATATTATCCCTGATAGAACCAGGGAAAAGACAAGGCTCTTGAGAAACGTATCCGATTTGCTGTCTCCACCATTTGAGGTTAATATCGCTCAGAGGGGTACCATTAATTAGAATATGTCCTCCAATAGGGTCGTACAACCGCAAAAGCAGCCTGGGGGAGCACATCAAAAGAAAGAGAGATAATGTGAGTACATCATAACGTAGTAGTGGCCGATGATGTGTCTTTTGCAGTTTGATGCTCACCGGCTGAGAGAAGACTTCCCCGATCCAGAAGGTCCTACTAGCGCTACCGCAGATCCAGCTTCAATAGATAAATTAAAGTTGGTGAAGATGATATCATTAGGTCGAGAGGGGTAGGCAAATACAACATTTTTGAACTCAATATTCTCCTGAAAATCCTTTCCAAGCTTTTCACCCTTGTTATCGTTGCATCCATCGATGGGAGGAGCACGTTCAATTGTTCCGAATACTTCAACAGCAGCAATACGTCCCAGGTTGATGGCATTGAGTCCAGGATCTTAATTAGTAGGAGAAGAAAGATGGGCACAGTGATGAGAAACATGAACTGGACAACTAGAAATCAAACAATAACATATCCTCAAGAAGACTCACTCATTAGCGCAAAGAATTGGGCGCAGAGAATAACTCCATAGATGCAGACCATCACCTCAGAACCAGTAATTCCGCAATCAACTGGTCTTTGATAGCCACTCAACGTGATGCCCCAACACGCAAATGGACTAATGTACTCATTTCTCTTGTCAATATTATCTGCCGTCTGAGTCGTTCCAAAGGCAAATGCAAACGTGTAGATCAAATAGAACAACAGTCCCATCAAGCCACTAGCAAGCTTGCCACAAATTATTGTCAACACCGAATATCTCTGTGCCTTTTCAACATGTCCCGCATACCTCTCACTAGCCCATCCTTCCGCCCTCAAACTAGCAATAGTCTTAATTCCCGTAAGGATCTCACTAGCAAAACTTCCCGCAGACGAAAACTCCCCCAAAGCCTGCCCACTATACTTCCTCATAAAGCACGACAACACCCCAACAACAATACCAATCACCGGTAACGTCAGAAACATGAACAACGCCAAAGGAAAATCCAACCCAAACGCCACCATCAAACTCCCCACACTCGCCAACAAATTCGCCAATGTGTCCGGAATACTCCTCTTCAAACTGGTCTCAATCCTCAATATCGAATTACTCGCCAACGATGACAATTCTTGTGGATCCCCCCCTGCACAATGTGTATCGAACCAGCCCATGTCTTGATTTAATGCCGATTTGACGAATGATTTACGTATGCGGAGTGATTGTGCCTCGCCTACGTAGGTCCATAGTGACACGTAGATGGTGCCGCTGATTAATGTTATACCGCCTACAATAGCAAAGCTGTAGATTAGTTTGTATAACTCGCCCAGGAGGACATCGATTGCCTCGTCGCCGATGGTAGCGAACAATTGTCCGATCTGATTGAAGGTAGATAGTGATTGAGCTAGGAGGAGGAGCCATACGGGCATGCAGAGACCGGAGATGGCAGCCATGACGATGCCGAGGGACATGAGGTAGCGTTCAGTTTTAGTGGAGTATTTGAGTAGAGTGAATAATCCTACGCGATTCTTGTCTTTTTCTTGAACGATCCGTTGTTGTGGTTGACTGATGTCGTCCAGTGGTGCCGTCGTTGTCTTTTTGGCGTGGTAGCTGGTGGTCAAGTAGGACACATCTAATTGTTTCGATGTCGCTGTAGCTTGAAAGCTCTTGAGAAATTCATCTGTAGCGGCATTTGCACCACCGCCGATGAAGCCTGATCGTAGCATGATGCTGTCTGGCTGGATTTTTCGTGTTGAACTCTTGCGGAGCGTCATGATGACTTGAGAGAGATTAGACGAGGTGAAGCACCACTGAATTGTCGATCACTGCGCTGGCTCTCTTTCGGTGTTTTTGCCCCCGGAGGGGGCCCTTTTAAAGTGGGATGCGCGGGTGCGGGTGAGGGGTTAATGAGGGGTTAACGCTCTCTCCACGAGCACAAAACTTTTCAAGGTTATGAGCCCATAAAAACTCAGTCTTATGAGTTGATTAAAAAGAGTCCTTGGTAGATGGTATACATAACTGTAATTTTAATATCTTCATACTATGGCGCAAGTAGGCTATTGGTTTGATAGGTCTCAATCGCTTGTGGGGCTCAAAGTAGCGTAAAGTTAGGGTAAATTACGTACTTTGTGTCTTACCTACGTACCTACATTTGTGGTGAGTGAGTGATGGATGGGTATCTTATTAGTGGCGGGAGGTTTTCTGGCCAGCCCGTCGCGCTCGCCGCGCAGCCAGAGCCGAAGCCGAGGTCTATCATCAACTAGCTAAGTAGCATCATATGATTGTTGGACGATACACGTGCCAACCCATCATAGAGCCTGCCGCATTAAAGTTTAACTGTATTTGGGATCTCACCAGTGAGTAAGTTCATTGATCTTACTGCATTAATACACAGTGTCTTCAGCGAAGCGTTCTTAGTCGGGGTCGGGGTGGATCCTGCCCAGTAGCAATGAAACAGTCATAGATTTTACCTGATAGACGTTAAGTGTGTTTTTGGATCTTCGGCCAATCAACCCGTCATTTTCTTACCGATCCAAGTGTTCAAATTTTGCGAGTTCGACCGCAGGGAGAACGAAGCTGCGAATCTTTTGATATTGATAGTGGTACTAATCGATAGAGCTCGAAGAGACGATTCCAGCGGTGGTCATATTGTATTTTGGTCCATCGAATCGAAAATCAAATATCAAATTCAGAAGCACAAGCAATTCAAACCTCGAATAAGGTCGGCATTATTGTACTGGTGGATTATTCTTACGATGTGAGGTGCGCTCGTCCTCGTACTCGTAGAAGGATTTCCGAGGAGGCTGCAGATGCCGCACTTGCTGCTGCCCCCAGCATCCGAGCAACGGCCAGAAACAACTGTATCTTGCTTTGATGAGAGCATCTTGTGGATATTGCATGGATTAACATGCACTTGAAGAATATTGAAGATGCTACACCGCAACTGAGGGCTGAGACGATTACGTATCTAGGCTGACCTAAATAAGGCTGAGAAATCAATGAATATGAAGGGTACTAGTGCAAGTAGGCAATGTCATCACAACTGCAATAACAGTGATTAAATACTGTGATACTCATAATCAATGCAGCTACTTAGCAAGGGAAGTCTTGACCAGATTCAGAGTAGACTACCAAGATAGTAATTCTGGCCAGCGCCGCGCCGAGCCGCGCGCACTAACTCGAAACCGCTTTCATTTTCGAAATCACAATCAACCACATTAAGTCGAGTATTGTACTGGTGGATTCTTACGACGTGAGTTCTTTGATCAATGAAATTAGTTGGCGGGTGCGCTCGTGCCAACTGTCATGATCTTCGCCGATCAACGATGAATGAAAATAAATTGTGGCTACTTCAGTACACTTTACAAATCTGATGAGGAGCCAGCCGAGATATTGTCAGAGAGGACGAATAATCCTTTCAGGCCCTTTGGGTAACATTATCATGAATCAGCGGATCCCACAGAAGAAGAGATATTGTGAATTAGATGATGATGCCAACAAATCATTGATCACACGGCATTAACATAAGCGTGCATGACTGGCGGCAGGACCAACCTGAACACTGCCCGGCTCAACCCACGCATCTGTATTTGCGATTGCGATGAGAGCAGCATGTTTGGTCGTGTGGATATTGCATGGTTTACCATGCAATTGAAGAATATTGAAGATGCTAGCATCACCGCAACTGAGGGCTGAGACGATTATCTGAGAAATCAATGAATATGAAGGGTACTAGTGCAAGTAGGCAATGTCATCACAACTGCAATAACAGTGATTAAATAATGTGATACTCATAATCAATGCAGCTACTTAGCAAGGGAAGTCTTGACCAGATTCAGAGTAGATCTACCATATTATTATATGCGGCTAGATGACAAATTCTTTGCTGGTCTACCTTCAACAACGTATGAAGGAGGGTGTGAATTCCTTCTGCCCGCCTGGTACAATAGTATCAAAGATGGATCTGATTTGGAGCAGTAGACTAATGAACAGTAACAGTAGTAAGTACATATTCTACTTTTGACACGTGCGTACCAACCCTCTACTTTTTGGCGTGCCAACTGTCCCTCCGGGGGCAACTTCACGCAGTGACCCGAATTATTTCAGTGCCAATACAATGCTGCAATCTGCAATGCTGACTTGAATCTGTGGAAATGATTAGCAGGCCTCTCGAGCGAACGTAGCTTAGTAAGTAAGCAGCAGCCGAGCAGCTCAAGAGGCTCAGATCAAAGATACTGATGATTTTAGGCCTGCAAAAAAGATTTTTGAGAACCCTGGAATCAAAAGCCTGAAAACTGCATGGCGATGATCAAAAGCTTTCTTGTTGAAGTTGCTGGCCCTCTCAACCTCAAATGATGACGTCAGAAGCCTAAGTTGCAAAACATGTGCCCGTGCGTAGTTAAATACGCTAGACTATAGGCCTATCTATTTCATCATCAAGTGCGAGCACTGGACCTCGGTTCTTGCTCGTCTGCATTGCACTCAGAGGATACTAAAGGTTACGTCATCCCCCCGGGACAGCCGGGAAAGAAAGACCGCAACATCGAAAACGAAAAGACTAACTTCTTTGTTGGGGTGCCAAAATTGTGTGGGTTAAATACTGATGCGAACCCACACATCCAGAACCAGAAACACTGCGACTCTAAGAGCCAGTTGGTCAAAGGGTGGGGAGTGGGCCGCTTTAAACTACTATGATGACTAACCGCACACACCGATACGATGAGTACAATTGGTGCTGTTAGTTGATGAAAAACGGAATGACCATGGCGAACATCAACTTGCACACCAGCTCAACAGAAAAACCGCAAAGAGAAAAACCGTCCAGTGCCAATGCTGCCGTAGCCTACGGCAGTATTGGACACAATCGAATACCGTGCCCGTTGGGATGAGACAGCTGTCTTCAGCTGTTCCCGTTCCATTCGACTGTCCATCACCACAAGAGTTTAGTCACAACTCACAGAAGCAGCTTCTCGCTGCAATAGGCACCACTTGATTGAAACAATAGGTGCACACTAAAACATTGTGTAAATCGTTAGAGTTCGCATAGTTGATACTACTTCTGACATTTAGGGTACTTCAACTCTCCTGAAATTTAGAGCTCGGCGATAGTCGCCCCCGCCCCTGAATGCGCAAGCCTGATTTTACACGCACTCTACATTTGCACACGGTTTTGTATTTTGTCTCAGCGAGCGACATGAGCGACACATTGCCATCTGCTTCGGACTTCGCGGACGTTCCCATGCTCGGACCACCAGCTCATTGCTCTGCTCGCGGTGTTCTTCTCTTTACAAAAAATGAGGACCCTTCATTCACTCTCATTTGTTCAAGAAGACTCACCAACTTACACCCACCACTGCTGAAGCTGATACCATGAACATAAACTCCTTCACCGTCTCGACAAAAGGCGAGCCGATTCAACAGAAGGTAATAGACACCCGGAACCTCACTGAAGAAGACCTCAAGACCCTCAGGAAGCAGGATCCTTTCCTCTACTTCTCGATACCAGCGGTTCGCACCGCCACCCTTCTCAACAGAGATGTAGACATGGCATCTCTACAGGGCGGGCAGTGTTCTCGTAGGGCATCTTGTCCTTCACGAATCGAGTCCACCCCTCCTACTAAAGTCGAGAGGCGGACCTGCATTTCCTTCGAGTGTCACACAGACTTGCTATTAGAAGATTGTTTCGATGAAATGGCAAATGATGATGAGCTCGATTCAATGTTTCGCCAGCTGCAGCTGCTTCGTCGTGAAAAAAACTTGCGCAGTGAACAGTAGTCTGCAAGAGAAGAAACTGTCCTGTGTCATAATATTATAGTATGTAGTATAAACGTAATACATGTTCAATGGAATCTATTTACTTTCAATGGAATCTATTTACATCTTAAAATCTACATCGTACATTCCATAGAATGATTAGAACGACTTGAAGATGGGATTCATGTATCTTGTGATGTGCTCAAATCCTGTTGGGTGAAATACAACTGAGAGCAGATGCAGTGGCCTTTCAATAAGAAAGAGCTCAGAGCTCATCTATTACGCAGAAAAGACCAAAGATTCAGAGCTAGGAAATTTCTTCGATTCGATAGCAAACGGAAGTAATAGGCGGAAACACTGTTACAATTACTAACATACAACTACAATTTCTCTCGAACATCAAACAATACTACTCTTCGAGTCTTCTTGATAGGCCGATATTCTTCGACACCTCTTGATAG
>JAHBBA010000330.1:0-14532 GCA_018806925.1 Skeletonema costatum | reverse complement strand
AACTGTGTGCGTTCGTGAGTACGTTCGTCATCACAGTGGGTTGAAGATCTCTCTGCATTCCATCGATGATGCGACGAAAAGCATTGGTGTCTGTACAATTTGTAAAAAGGTTTATGGGCGTCGTTGTGGCAACTGTAGTTGGGTAACGACTTGGTCAAGGGTCCATCGCCTAGTAAGGCGATAGCTTCGAGGAACCGGCTGAGCCATTTGCAAAGCAAACGTCTCGTCCGAATTGTTGAGTGTAGTAGTGGGATGGATCGGGCCTTTTGTAGGATCGGCCGAAAGTTTTTCTGTGGGGTGCTGTCTTCTCCAAATGTGAATTTGCTCTTTCCAGGATGTGTGGATGGAACCTCAGCTGAAGAAGCTCTTTTGGCCAGTTTGGTGTGCGTGGGGGAATGAGGTGGCGCTGATGTTGTGGATGTTGTCTGAATCGATGGTTTTACCATATAGGAACCTGTTATGGTAGGTCCAAACAAGCCGAGTGGGCTAATGGCAAATGGGATGAGGTTGCATTTTGGAGTTGTAGAGGTCTTCAATGATTTCTTCGCCTGATATGGTAATGCCTGTGTCATGACATGTGCGTGCTTTGCTGATAGCTCGGCCTCTTTGAAACTTGCTCTTTTCCGCTGCGATGAGTGACGTAATAATGTTGTTGGATTTAGCGTCGGTGGGTGCTTTCTTGCGGGTTTTGTGGATTGTGGATTGTGGAGTGGAGCTTTGTGGGATGTGATGTGGGGAAGTGTTTGGTGAGGAGGTTGAAGTTGAAGAAGTTGAAGGTGTTGGCGATTTTTTGGTGTTCCAGCGCCAAATCAGTCGACAACTTTTTCCAAAAAAAAAGCAGTCATGGCGGCGCCTCGCCGATCACCACCGCAGCTGCTCTCGAAGCCATTCATTCAATCATGCCGACAGAAGGATCACGAGAAGCTCTCGCAGCCATTCATTCAATCATGGTGTCAAAAAGTCGTTGGGGGCCACTTGCCGCTGCTGGAGGAGCTCATAAAATTTCCAGAGGGAAAGTTTAACACATCATTCAGCTAGCAAACAACCATGTCGCTGAGCTCAACTCTGCCTGGACCGGCCGCTATCCTACCGCCGCCTTCAAACAGTATTCACCCGCGCACATTGCCGCCGCACCTAGCCGCTTGACTTCCTCCTTCGTGAAGCAGGCTCCGCCGCTAACGACTGCAGCCGATGACTGAATGGTGAGTTACATGATTCATGATCCCCTGTCCTGTTCCGATGGAGATGGAGGCAACTTGGAGGAGAAGTACAGTCGAGACTGTCTTGCGCTGTGGTTTAGTTATAGTTAATGCCTTCGGGCGCCCTCTGGTTTGGGGTTCCAGAGCTATTCTACTTTGACTGTATCGGACACTGATTTCCGTACAGGTGGAGGATTGATCGGGGGAAAAGCTGAGAGGTGGGGCTGGTCTTTCTGGGCGATCCAGTGATCTCGCGGGCAAGGCGAGTTAGGAGGACCCGCTGTCTTCAATCCTGCCGATTAACTTGATCAATCCTCCCTTAGTCGAATGGTCCTAGACCATACGAAACTCTGTCAGTAAATCGTCGCTCGATCGTTCATAACCGAATTTTGGACGTCCCCCAACCACAACAAAATTCAATATTGGCTGTCTTCTTCTTCAGGGAGCGAACTGTTTGTTTTGTTTGTCTGCTGCTTTTACTTACTCCCAATCAAATGTCTCTAAACAAATCAATTTGCTTCTTTCACTCCTCTAATGCAGTGCTTGGCTAATGTCAACGATCCTCTATCATCATGACAACGTTTCTACCAATCTTGGTCGAGTTCCTTCGTTCTCCCGTGTCTCGGCTTCTGGTGAGATTCTACATCACTAAGCCAATCAAACTCTCACTACACTAGGGAGCAAAACTGACTGCACCGCTGTTAGCGTCCACACAATCGATATATGCATGCCGTGAGAAAGGACGCGCCCAATTGCTCTGGTCCAAGGCACCATATCTCTGGATCTCTTGCACTATCTAGCGACCCATCATCCTACCTGTTTCGAAGCGAGAGAAGAAAGCAGAACATCCCAATGCACTGCTGCTCGTACCACCGCTCATCCATCCTACTCCTATGTTCCGCCCGCCCGAGGCTCATGGCCTGACCGCACCATTGAGCCAGAATTCAGAGATCAAACCACGCTGACTAGTTGCTATTCACCAACGCCCTATGGCTGGACCAACTGCCTCTGAAGAATGCAGTTGACAAAAGCTTCTTCAGCCACGGGGAGGTTACTCACTTGCTACAAGCTTTGTTCGTCAAAGACGATGTTAACGCTTTTGCAGTGTTTGAGCCAGTTCAGGACAGGCGCGGCGTCCGACCCAAAGTAGCGCTTCTGGACGGTGTCGGCCACCCTCTCAAAACATCTGGCGTACTTCGAAGAGCAGGAGCCAATTCCTTCACACTTGCGCTCTGTACATGATTCTTTCAGATTTATCTGGTTTCATTTTGTGAATGAGATCATTCTGGGTTCTAGAGTAGCAGTACATAATTCATATTTCATAATTTTCACCACTGCCATTATTTGTCAAACAAAACTTTCCGATATCTACTCGGCGTACATCGTTACCCATTATACAGTAGCCTCTCCTCTCGACCCGTGCAAATGGAATACTGATTATCATAATCCTCCACCTCAACTTTCCAGATGCCAGATTATAAGGCTCAGATGCCAAATAGATAATGTATATGTATCATCATGTATCGTTGGAAAAATATCATATCATATCATGCTACTCATTGGTTAGCTTCGGTTGCTCGATCTTCTTCTTTTGGTGCTCGTCTATTGTCTCCAGCGTTTTCCCCGTCGCTGCTGTAGCCACTAACCCACCAATAATAGCGCCGACAGGACCACCCAAAACCATCCCCACCATGAACCCACCACCACCAGCTGCCGCACCCCCAAGTCTGGTTTTATTCTCCCCGACGTATTCAGTTGTAGTAGTTGTAGCTCCAACAGCCCAATCGATTACATTCCCTTTGTGATCCTTCTTCCCTCTCATCGTTGCCCCTCGATTTGTTGCTTCTTTGGCAGCTTGAAACAATCCTCTCGCTACATCGCTGGCTTCATAATTGTCGCCTTCGCTCTTGCCTCGACCGCGTTTTCCTGCACTGACCGTGTTCTTGACGGCATCCACACCAACAACAGCAGCAAGACCTGTGAAGCCACCAAAAGGTGTTGCAAGTCCTACAAAATTACCCCATGTTGCGGCAGTATTGTCAACAACGTTGAGTCCTAAAACTTCGGCGTTGCTAATGAACTCGGGCACCCTGGATAGACATGCCATGGTGTAGTAGTTGATGACATCTTTGGATGTGGTGGCATCTTTCCCATTGAAAGCCTTGATTGTGAGTGGGGTCTGCTTTACCTTTACTCCCACATTTGTCTTGAGCAAAATGGCTAGTTTCATGTCTGCAATTGCTGCATTCGGCAATTTGATCACAGGAAAGGGGGCAGACGACGACAACTTTGCTTCCGACCTGTACTTGGACTGGAATGACTCCTGCCAATCTTCTACAGAGTGACCACTCAAGATTGTTGCGTCTCCTACTGACAAGTTGAGAGCGTTGATACAATTCACTGCATCGAAAGGAAACGATGCACACAGATAGACATCAGATACAGAGGCCAAATGATTCTTGAAATGACCAATGTTGAGTGCAATATCGGAGCTATTCCCCACCTTGTTTTCGTTGCAGAATAGTTGAAAGTTCGTCATTTCCATTGATGATCCGTCCGCACTCTTTTTGATGTGACAACCTTTGACACTAACATCCACAGAGAACGGGAGCTTAGGTGCAGTGATGGCATTGGCACTGGCACTGGCTGGTTCGTGTTTGTGACCGACTTCGGATTTGGATATAGAAGAAACTTTCGCAGGCTGCTTTGTTGTATTAGTCGGGGAGCCTCCAGGAGCAGAATCTTGCTCTTTCCCAAATGTGATCAATTCAATTTTATGAAATCGTGCCGTCAGTGTATTCCCCTCATACTTGAGTTCCGTAAATTCTACAGGCTTCTCCAATAATGCAACGCCTGGAATGTGTAACGTGTCAATGCTGTCAATGATAATCTTTACGGCGGGCCTCATTGACGCGTATATATTAGATGCCTCTGCTCGACCACCGTCAATGCTCTCATAGCATACCTTCTTGGCGTCGAACTGACAAATTGTCCCGTCAGCTTTGTATTTCATGGATATGGCCGAGACAGAGAACTTTTTATCGTCTGCAACAAGAGTTGCAAATGAGAGTGGAAGTATGAACGAGGATGGATCCTTCTCGCTAGCGGCCACATTTGGTTTGATCTCGCTTTCTTCAATGCTCACAAGCACCGGGGAAGGTGAAGTTGACGTGGCACCTTCAGTACTCTCCTCACTATTGCTACTACTACTGGGAGTGGAAGGAGCAAGTATCATCTCACCCAGTAACACAAGTGATTCCACCTGAGTCTTCCCCATATGTACCGCAATACCGCCAGCACCGTTATCATCCTCATCATCAACTGATGAAGGCACAATACCAACCACCTCCACACCATTCATTAATCCAGAGAATCGACTGCCCATTCTTGTTACATCGGCGCTGTAGCTAAATGGCTCCATGAGATGATACTCATCCTCTTTGACATTGCTGTTGTTATTATTTGCATCAACTTCGCTCTTACTATCAAGCTCTTCTTTACCACCAACAGAGGATATATTGGTTGGAAGAAATGCAAGTTCATTAATCAAATTCTGGACATTGCTATCGTCCCCCTCAATACCACTCTTCATCGCCGTGCTGCTCCCTTCGTCTTCTTTGCTGCTCCCGATCAATATACTTGATCGAAAGGACCTTAAATTGATCCGTTGTTTCAGCAATGTTGTCGTGGCCATCCCATCACCTGATGCAATTGTTGTCGTTTTTCTACCAAAGGATAACAGTTCCACTTGATCCACCCCAATCAAAAAAGACCTTGTTGTGTTGCGCTACCTTTCCCAACAGATGATGCAACATCACCACTAGGAGGAGAAGAGGACACGGCAACAATAATCTTTAATTCGAAATCCACCATTCGCAATGTCAAATTATCAATCACCATTTCAATCTGCCGTGATACAAATCCAGATATACCCCCGGGTGTAGACTTGATTGTTTTGGCGGATTTATCATCAATTGTGGTTGGATTGACAAAGGATGATGACAATGATGCTGTTTTACTGTCATTATCGTTATTGATGATGTCGGTAGGTTGTACATCGAAATAATCGTGCTTTTCTAGACAGCATTCAAACTTGGCCCCCTCAATCAGCAACAGTGCATCACGGATCCATTCTCCGGTATCACCGCCGCTGCCATATCCGACGCTCCACGTCCAGCTGAAGACTACTTTGTCAACACTTCCCGTAGTAGTCGCAATCGTAGTCGCATAGTATCGGTGAAACCATCATCATCATCATCATTATCATTAGTGCCAAGTGGAATGATGGACCGCTGTGGTTTCAATTGGACATGCCTCAATACAATCTTGGCATCGTGCAGCAGATTCGATTCAATGTTGGTACTTGGATCTATGATGAAATACTCGGAGAGGGCATTCGATATGGCGGAGGAAAGGATTGCTTTTGGTCCTTTGATCATTTTTCGGTTAGAATGTATATATTATATCTTGTGGATGAGAGAGAGAGTAGAGTAATCTTTGTGGAGGGCGGATAGATGGTTTGATCGCTAAGATGATGTGTTGTACAAATCGACTGAGTTGCTGCTTGAGATGTCTGTAAGAGAGAAATAGAATAATGACAACAACTGTCCTCCTGGAACAACAAGAGCTGCTCGACGACAACAACTCTACTCCTTCACGACAACACTCTGCTCCTTCACCTACCAACGAAGGGTTGGCGGAGTGAACGAAGACCCGGATCCAGGTAGGTAGATAGTAGGATGAGAACACTGAGAACGGCGCATTCTGTCGTTCGGACATTTGCAGTTCTTTTTGTCGAGTCCCGGAGCTGCTCCCACTTCTTCGGTCCTCTTGGCTTGCCGACAGGGCTATGTATGAGCATGAGGCCACCCTCAAGCCTCAAGCGTACGCATGAAACTATGAAGAATATATTGTTCTCGCATCATGTAAAATTTGTTTACCTATACCATATTCATCTAACCCAATGCATACTATCACGTCTCTACCTCTACTCAGACACAAGGTTCTACTTTCTACTACATACTACCATTTCACTTGCAGATATCTTTCAATTCATTGCTTGTTACAATGAAAGAAACCTGCTCCATCGTGCGCTAACATTGGTACCATAACACCATATGGAGAGTAGCCATAGTCATACATTCCTCCTTCGAATACTTTGTTTCTTCGACGCATCTCAAAAAAGTCAACTAACAAAGAGAGAAGGATCAGATTTCTGGATATCTCTTCCTTTCGTCATCGTCATCTTCATTGTTCCATCCAAGCTTTTTGGATTTGCCGTCCCCAATCAATTTCACGTGATAGCCCCACCTCATCCTTCCAATACCGCGCATAGCATTGTATTGTTGCTGACCCGAATCACTCAGATTATCCAACTCTGCGAATTCAGCATCATGCTTATCTTGGAGAGCAATAGAGAGATCCAGTGCTCGCTTGACCTCTGCTTTAGCTACGGACAACAACTTCTTTCCAGTACAATCAACTGGCTTAAAGCTAGCATCATGATCCTTAAAGGCAGAAAGACAGATTCGAATCATGCTAAGCGAAGACGACATCCGAGCAAGCGTTTTCTTGTAAATAGAGTCTACTTTCTTATTGAATACAAGCAGAAGTATCAAGGCTAAACCATATCTTGTAGTAACTTCTGTTCGATCGATCCCGAACTCTTTAATGATACAAAGGAGTGTTTTCGTCGGATCGTGATGTTGTAATGCTGCCAAGCAGAAGGAGACTTGGTCCATTTGAACACCTTCACAGGTGAGTTTTACGCTGGAAGTTTTGGAAGCAGAATTAGTCCCTGTCGAACTTCGTGTTTGAATGAGACTAATATTCGACAATGAATCAAGCTTGGAGACGAATTCAGCAGCTAGCTCCTTGTCTCCGTAACTCTCTTTTAGTGCTTTTGCAGCTTCCGCAGGAGTAGATTGCCCGTCTTCAACTTTCCTCAACTCCTCGGCAAGTTCGTTCAACATATCATTTGATGAGGATGAATCTTTGAACGATTCAAGCAAAGTCTCACCAAGCAAATGTGCGTTGCAGACAACTTTGCTCTCTTTACTGCTCTCATCACGAAGCGAATCATAGATTACCTCCTTATCGTCTGTGATGGCTTGTAACACTTCCTCCGCATCTTCGTCTATGGGGATCGATTTGCCCGCGTTCTTGTGACTAGATGCTTTCAGTATTCTGTGCTTTTGCTGGGAATATTCTGCCACAATTTGCAGTGACTTCCGAACATTCATACCATACTGTCCCACAGAGATGAGCTCTGTGTTTGGACGGCGCTCGAGCAACTCAATCAATTTGGAGGCGAACTCCGGGTCTACACCTAATCGATCGATATCTTGAAAAAGAATACAGACTTTGACTTCTGGCGGTGTCTCCTCAATAGACATCAACAAAGCCATGAGGCCAGCCGAGACATTCTCTTTGTGTCTACTAATACCATGTGAAAAGTAGACGTTGCGATCCAGAGTTACATTACATCCAGGATGCAAGACCCAGAAGTAAACGATGATAACGAATGCGTAGAGGAGAGTAAAAACCTGTGATAGCCATGCGATAAGGTCTGGAGAACTTCGAACGAACATCTTGTATTCTATGTCTTTTCCGTTCCAAGCGACATCGGCTGCTGTTGCATCTGGAGGGCCTGTCGGATTCGTGAAGTTGCCAACGAGCTCTTGGACACAGTTCAACCTTTCGCTAGTTTCATCCACTTTATCCACCATCTCGAGCTGACTAAAAGAAGAAGCCAAAAAAGGAAGCATACTTGCATGAAACCAGTCTGGACTGCCTGGCGAGTTATGTATCATATCATCTCCTTTTCTAGTGCTCCAAAACAAAGAGGCAGCATCCTCCCGAAGCTTGGCGGCAAGAGCTTTGCCACTTTTATTCTTGGGATCTCTTTCTATAGCAGTAGCCAACGTGCAAGTAAGGCAATATCTAAATTTGGATTTCTCTTTAGACCTCTCAAGAGCGGTTGTTGAGCTGCTCGCCAATGTCAGCGCATTCTTCGTTTCCTGAGACAACTCCTCTTCAAAAGCTCCCAATGATTCTAACGATGGCGGCTTTGCATTTTGCGAACAATTCATATCGCACAGAACCTTGACCACTATGGTCTGCTCTTCAGATAGTTTCGCCTTGTCACAAAGCTCGAGGTAGACTTTGGCTTCTTCATCCCTAAGACGTTTTGACCATCTGCGTTTCGTGCTTGCAGCAGAAGCAGAATCGCGCTTTTCTTTCAAGTTTGACATTTTCTCCTCATCGCAAGCATTGTTGAAATCTTGCAGACGATCTTCACGATTTGTCAAACATCGATCAAATGTGACAAATTTGTCTTTGAGTTTTGAGTGATCGCTTCTCCTTGTATTCACAAGAGGGATTGCCAACTATGGCGGTGGCAAGAAATCGTTGATTTCTCATAGCTACAGTTGCTGACGAGAGAAATCTTGAGCGTTGGAACAGTCGTGGCGGTGTGGTGATTGCTGACGAGAGGCGTCTTGAGCGTATGTGGATGACTGTTGGGAACAGAATGAATTCCAACTGAATAGAACAAATACTATTTGAATGAGCTAGAGTAATGCTCTTTTCATCATTTTAAATTTTTTTCAAAGAAGATTTTGGTCCTTGGGAGCTCGCCCCAAGTGTTGGGAAGATTCCTTTTGGCAGTACAGCTTGGAAGTTTGGCGAAGAAAATGTTGGAACAGGAAGAAAAGAATCTCTAAACTCTGCCTCAGCTCACTCACCTTCAACTGACTTTGGAAGTAATCTCGCTGATAATCAGAGTCGAATTGTCCTCCTGGCATGGTACTCTTCCTCTTTGAATGACTCACCCCAGACAAACTTGGATCAATAATTTGCCCATACCATCGCCTTCCTGTATAGCGCAAAAGAAAATTGTAATTGGTCATCAACTGCTGAAATGCCTCCGATTTGTTGTTGACCTCAACAAGTCATCGTCTATTAACCGTCGGGAGATCATGAAATCATCAAGATGATCAATTGGGCCCACCGGCCCACGGTCCTGGGGAATTCAGTGTCGTTCGGACATTTGCAGTTCTTTTTGTCCAACTTTTGATATGTTGAGCCCCACACCGCCGGCCTTGCTTTGCTTGTATCCGGCTCCGCCTCATGCCACTACACATCTTTGCTACTAACATTACCAATCACACATACTCATCAAAGGCATATCTCTTGAACAATGTCAATATCTGCCGCAGCACCCTCCGACTGGGACGATCAACTCTCTGAAACATTCTCGGATGCTTTTTCCGATGCATTTCAAGTACCTCTGAAGCAGGTTCGCAAGAATGTCCTAGATCGTTTGAGTGGTGGCGCTTCTTCTAAGCTTCTTCCTCCTGGTGGTGGTGGTGGCTATGGCTATGGTGGTAATGATGGTGGTAAAAAGGGCGGTGGTGATCAGCAACTGCACATGGAGCATTTTGACGGCTGGACTCAAGCTCAAGATTGCAATGATAATTGTGTGGGCAAGATCGAGCAATCCAGTGAGAAGAAGGATTCATCATCGTTGCCGAATTCAAGTGTTGCCGTCGTGGAGCAGGTGAATAGCCTCGCCATGAGCTACTCGAGTAGTAGTGATACAACTAATGGGAGAGAGGCACGAGATGACTTTGCAGAACAGGGGACTGTGTCTTCTGAGGATACGTCCACTGCCGCGCCCACTTCTGCTGCATCTTCGAACAAGGAAGAAGTGAAAGTCGAGACAGTTGAGGTTTCTACTACAGCAGTTGAAGTTACAACGGGAGGAATTGACGTTCTCTCCCCACGACAGAGGCTTCATCAAAAGTATAAACTTCGAGTTACCGAAGTCCATGCAAAGAAGAAGAAGAAGAAGGAACCCGAGAACAGTGTTTCCTCTTCTGCACATCATGATGTGAAGATGTCAAGGAGGAATAAGGCAACAGAACGGTTGGCAAAGAGTAGAGAAAGGTTCATTAATCGCCGACATGGTGGGGGTGGGGGTGAACCACAATCGGCTATACGTGATAGTTCTGAAGCCCCTCCTCCTCCGCCGCCACCGCCGCCGCCACCACCTCATTATCATTTCCAAGCCATCGCTGCCAATGTTGCGAAGGAAGATGATGTCGCCCTGGCGATCAATAAAATCGAATCCATCGTGAAGAGGCACAATTCTAAGCACCAAACATCTTCTGATACAGATTTAACCCTACTCGCCGATGAACTAGATAATCTCAAAGCACAAATCGGCGCCGAAGTGGAAGAAAGCAACGACATGATGCTGGTCCTCGAAGCTAATCTTAATGCCGCCAAGATTGAAAATAACTCTCTTGCACAACAACTTGACGAACTTAACGAGGAACTGACCTTCTCCAGAGCTGAGAAACAATGTCTTGCTGATAAAATGGAAGATTTGATTGATAAACTGACTTCAGTCAAGGCCGAAAAGACGACATTGCAGTATACAGCGGATGGTGTTAATAATGCCAATCAAAAATTGGCACAAGTGGCAGCAGAGTTGAAACGAAGAACTAAGATTCTTGATGAGGAAGTGGCCATGTTGGAAGCAGAGAAGAAGAATATGGAAACTCAGCTCAAAGAGAAAGAGGTGGTCATAATCGAGTTGGAAGATGGTGCCCAAACGTTTAATGATGAGTTGCAGTTGAAGAATATGAAGATTGAAGAGTTGCTGCAAGAAAGTTCTAACCTTCGAGAGCAGATACTTTCTCTGCAAGGTTCGGTATCCACCCTACAGGAAGATGTAACCACGAAACAAAAGGCAGTTGAAGATGCTGCCGCTTATTCAACGTCACTCATGGAGGAAGCAACTTTGTCAAACACTCAACTTGCGAAGCTTACCAAAGAAGCGGATGAGCTGCTCAAATTCAAGGCAGATGCAGAAGTACGTATCGATTTGTTACGGCATACCATGAGTGAGTACTCTCACCAAGTTATTGATCTCGAGTCGAAGTTGGAAGATTCACAGGCTAACCGAGCTTGTCTTGAAGATGAGAAGGCTAATCTCAAGAAATCAAACGCAGCTCTTATTCAGAGACTTGCAAAAGCGTCTGCCGAAAATGAAGAGAAGAATGCCACTATTGAAGATATGAACAACCTAGCCGATGCAGCAATGAAGGCAGCAATAGATCGAAGTGGAGATTTAGAATCGCAAGTTGCAATGCTACAGAGACAACTCCACGAATCAATGGTTCAGTCTGCAAAATATGAAGAGGAGAATCGTGACTTGAAGAATAGATTATATGCCGCTGAGGAAAATGCGGAAAAATTGACTCAAGAGAATACTGAGTCCGATGACTTGGTTGCAGATCTTGAATCCAGAGTGTTGGACATGATTGTAGAGAATCGTAAGGTCATCACGTCAGTAGAGGAGTTGCAATCCAAGGTTGACACTGTTACGAAGGAACGTGACGTTGCCCAATCGACTGTGATGGAGCTCATATCTGGTAATGAAAACACTGTTCAGATATTGGAAACTTTGCAATCGGAGAAGGATGAACTTTTGAATAAGCTGAATGAAGCTGAGGAAACATTCAAGGTGTGCGAATCTGAAAAGTACGCTCATCTCAACGCTTCAGCTCTTGCAAACAAAAACAGGGAGATGGAGACAGCCAAGTACAGTACCGAGATTGCTGACATGTCGGCAAAAACATTAGAGCTTGAAGGCAAAATTGAATCGCTCACTGCCGATCTGAACTTGTCCAAATCTGAGTTGGAAGAGACCAAGTCAAAGTTAGAAAGCGCTCTCTCAAGATCTAAAATGTTGGAACTCGAGTATAGGACTACCATGGGGATGTTAGAAGTTACCAAAGGAGACAAAGACAAGGTTGCAGCTGACTTATTGGGGGCTCTCAACGGAGTTATTACATCTTCCAACGACAGAGATCGAGAACTCACAGCTCAGCTTACTACCTTGACAACTGAAAAGGATGAATTGGCAAGCAAGGTTGAAATAGCAAATGCAGAGCTCAACGAAATGCATGATCTCGTCAAAACATTGAAAGCAGAAAAGAATTCGGCTTTGGCTAAGGTGAATGATCTTGTGCTAGCAAATGCTACAGTATTCGAATCAAAGGTAAATGAAGTGAGTTGTCGACTTGATTCCGAGTTTGCTCAATCTCAAGAGCAGATGGACAAGCTCAATGCTGAGATCACAGACCTTCAAGGAGCGAACTGGAGATTGACCAAGGAGAATACTCAACTCCATTTCGATAAGAAAATTGCAGAGGCCCGTGCTGCAAAATTGGAAGAGACCAAGGCATTACTGGAAGAGTCCAATTCTCAGCTGAAAGTTGGTAAGGCCATGGCAGAGACCAGGGAGGCATCTTTGAAACAAACATCTGCAGCATTGGAAGAAATCAAGGCAACGAAGCGCGTAACATGGTCGTCGTTTGCATCCGTGGCTCAAATTAATTCAAATGCACTCAACAACGAACTCTCATCACGACCAAAGTCTCCTGCATCGTCTTGCACATCGGGTTCAGACTTTGTGGATCCAAGCATCGCAGAGCAAGTTAACAAGGCGTTGGATTGGGCAAGGAGTAGAAGGAATTTGCCCAAGGCATGACTGGGGTAGTACTGGTGTTTAATGAACAAAGATGTATGTGTGGTAATATTCCACGGTGGTAATAATATAGTGCTCTTTGTTTGAAGTTGTAGCAATCTTGTCATGCAATCTTCTCTTTTTTAAGTAGTTTTCTTCGTATGCAAATTCATCTGCAACGACACTTCGGCTTAATCAATCTCTCTTCTTTCTCTTTAGTTAACTACAATGAATCACATCCATCAACATCAATTTCTTCAAGTCACTCTTATAGCCTGCCCAAAGTGTTACTGCTCCTGCTCCTCATGCACCTTCTCTTCAAGTGACTCCCATCCACGAACCCAACTTGGCAACACTGGGTGATCGAAGTCGACCATGCAGTAAGGCAACCAGCTATAAAGAATCCAAATCAATAACGTGACAATGAAGCTTACGAGCAATACTCCATAAACAAATCGTCTTTCCCACATCTCTCCATGATGTACTCTTCTCTTCTTCGTACGTATCAGTATCATCCCGCTCTATGAGCTGCTTCGCTTCCCCGTTTTCTACCTGTTTAATTGACGCTGCTCCCCATCCCCATGCTTTTGCCCATGTAACTTCCAATAAACCACGTCCCCCAATAATGCAAAGGGGATAGCAAACGTCCAAAATACAAACATAGTCGACGTCATGGCAATATCATCGAAATTTTCTCCCAGCACCATTGCCTCTACTAGAAAGATGAGTCTGAAATACATTTGAGAGCCGAATACCATCCCAGCTAATCGATATGCCCATAATTGATGCTTATCAATCTGTTTGGATATTTCAGCATGGTAATAAAGCATGACGCAGCAAGTGAAGACCAGGACGCCAAATACATACATGGCGCAATTGGCGGAGGTTGATATTCTGGGACAATTTGGCTTATCCCCACTTCCCATGTATAAATTGAACCTCCCACAACAGTAATTCCCAACAGGGTCACCGCTACTCGTCCATTCCATCGATGAAAGTTTAAATACTTTTTTCGGAACCAAGGTACATATTGAAGTGGAGCCATTAACACAAAGTATGCACCACCAATAAGTGGACACCCAGTCCAATTTGTGACTTGACATTATCGACATGATACATTCCTGGAAACACAATGTCCCAAGCGGCTAGATTACGTCTGAGCATTGAACGGACGTAGAAGCTGATCATGTAGATTGCCAGGGAGAAGAGGCTGAAGGAAAATCTGCACGGTGTGATAGATCAAAGTTTTAGATGTTTTGTAATAAACAGCTCACATCATCTTAGTGTGAAGCTCTCCTGTAGACGAAATTGTGCACAACGAAGCACATATCATTATTTCTAGATAAGTATCACTCACGTTACAAGGAACAATCGCCATTCCCAACGCAAAATCTTGGCACAAGTTGCTCCGTTGTCTTCTGGCTGGCGACATATCCATTTCGCTGCTTCCCTTCGTCGTCTGGTGACAACCTACTGTCAAAAGATTCGTACATGGTTGATGGATGCAGAGTTCTATCAAAGTATTGCTGCCTGGAGGACTGCGCACTCGTTTCCTTTTGACGCCTGCTACTACCTTCTCGAAAGCTCCTTACCGAGAGGTTAACCTTACATGTAAGTTAAAGTGCCAACAAACTGTCTGACACGATCAAGAAGGTCCAAAGAGTGTCAGCTGTTTGCCTTAGAGAAGGCGCAAGGCCCCTTTGACTTTCTCTGAGATGAGAAATGTGGATAGAAAGCAATCAGAATGGTACTTTATAAAAATCACGATTAGGATCAAAGAAGTTGAGAACGTGG
>JAHBBA010000329.1:0-20925 GCA_018806925.1 Skeletonema costatum | reverse complement strand
TTATTCTCCTTCAATAAGAGATTTGTCACCCTCCAAAATGCACTAACTCCACCACCTCTGATTGGTGAAGATATTGACATACATACAACGTCTGGAGATGTTACAGACATAGTATCTTTTGCACGCACACTGTCTTCTTGTCCCACATCTAACGCAGCCGAGTCGAATGCTTGTGCGAATTGCGCTGATATAGAGTCCCCAATGAACATTATCTTGAGATCGGTATGAATCGATGCAATGAAATTGAAATATTTCTGCAATGTTGGCGATAAGTTTTGCTTTCCTTGTTCGGCTCTGCATAAATATGGAGCGGGCTCAGAAAAACCGGTGGTAGTAAGATTCTGCTGCTTCCTTCGCCGCTCTATTGTACAGAGACAATGATATGCGATTATCATGAAGAAGTGTGCCCGATGCCATCACTCTTCCTGGGGACGACAATACATTATTATCATGTTCATAAACAAGAGACGTCAAGCTATGGTACCAAAAGGCTACAGTTACAATGTACACTTAACGCAACCAAAGAGCGGTTTCTTGATGGTGCGGTGATAAATGTTGGTACTCTGTTCATCGAAACAAAAGGCACGTAGATGATTGTACTAATAGTAATACAGAGGACGCCTCAAGCAGCACCGCAGAGGCGAGAGGCGGCGTCGGGCGTCGGTGGTGGTTGGTGGTGAGTTGGTGGTGGTTGGTGGATGATGGAAATGCCGCTAGTAGCCCCCAAGGAAAACAGAACCGATTCGAAGATGTTCGAGCTAAAAAGAAAGGCTTTGTTATGCTGCTTATTCCGGCCGTGTGTCCGCTCCGCGAACCGCGACGTCAAAGGTTGTTTGTTGTTGCATCCAATCATGTGGGTTGCGAGTACGGCGACGCTGTTGATGGTGTTCATACTGTGTAGACAACAGAAGTAAAGGAGGCAGTTAAAGAGCGTTACAATAATCTCGTGATCGTGATATGACAAATGAATCAGGTCAAGAAGTAGACAACTCAATCATAAATTATACTCCTATTCCTTTTGCACGACAAGCTGAGAAGGCAGTCATAGAACAATACATACAATGAAAACAACCACCGCCGCTGCGGCCAGCACCAGCGACGGCATGGAGGAAGCAAGCCGTCTCGTAGAATCAATCCGCTGCCAACTAACAGAGGGCGATGCACCATCTGGAAACTTTGATAATTATCCCGACATTACGGCCAATATCAATCGTAACAAGACCAGAAGAATACACGACAACAACAATAATATTACCATTCAGTACAATAATAATGATGGTGCAAGTGTAACAGCATCAGAGCCATCGGTGTCATCTAGCAGTGTCGGTGTAGACCGTTTGCCAAGACCGAAAACAATTACGATTTCCTCCTCGGCCTCCTTCGAATGCCTTGTCACCACGGTCATCATTTACAAACAACAGCAGCAGCTTTGGCAGCAGCAAGCAGGATATAAGTAGTCTTTCGATAGCGTACTCATCAAGTGCATGTTTTACAATTGGATCAGAGTTGATGGGTACAAAGTGCCTTGGCGGACTTGTGTTCGCAAACGGTTGAGTCAATTGATAGAAATAATCATTTCAGCAGTGGCAGCAGCGAGAATGTACAACAACCACCATTGCAACAACCCAGCAACAATGGTGAACAAAAGATGCAAGTTCTAATTTCTTGTGGGATGATACAGATATCAATAACATGGGCAGCTTTAGTTTTGAAGTGGAAGAAGAGGGAGAATCAACATCCAAAAAGAAGACGTCATTGCCAACCACTTTAGAGGCAAACAGATAGAAAAACCAGCAGCAACATCGACAGAACTAAATCAAAATGGAATGGGCATCAAAAACGCCGCACAGTCATGTTTGGATCAGAATATGCACGCATACTTTCTTCATCAAGTCCACTATCTCCCTCGAACAGCAATGGCCAACGTTCCAATAACGCACGTAAGATGAGACAATCCATCAAGGCACGCTTCACATCCTCCAACAAGGAGAGTGTTGAATCTGGAGGGAGCAACGGTCTACTACTATCACTTGACGATTGTCCAAATGCCGTTGCCACCGCTGCAATCACTGATGTTATCATAACATCGGGTAGCAATGTCATCCCACCCAAAGGTTACTATAGAGCATTCCCAATTGGGGAAAAGAAGGATGAGTTGCTGTATGTTAATGTCAAGAAGGAACCGAATTGGGATCGGGCGGTACAACGTCCCTGTGTGACGGCAATATGTGTAATTTATCCGGATAGGAACGAATTTGTCCCGCCTGGGTTTAGTGTTGTGAGATATTACCAACCAAGTGATGAGAAGAGCGGTGCTGATAACAGCAGCAACTTGGCTTCTCCGGCGAATGTAAATCCATCCAATTCGGGAGAGCGTGTCTATTTTATGCTACAGACGGTCTAGGGAAGGGAACCCATTGACAGGCTTGACGTGCCTTCAACCATCGAAAGGGGATGTCATTCCGGAGGGGTTCACTGTGTTGGAAAAGACGCCACGGAACTTTTTGGCTGACTTGACTGCCAATTCGGACCAGCCATTATTCCTTGCTTATCGACAAAGGTTGGAAAACTTGGAATGTCTGCGTCCATTTGCCGTTGGTACTATCAGTGCTCCAGTCGAAACAAGATTTAGTTAGAAAGGAGTTGAAAGCATACTATTGCACGGGAGGAACAGTTGTCACATCTGATGTGGGAAGGTTGCATATTATGGATCGATCGACTCATAATATTCTGAGTTCATCATCCGCACAAGTCGTCTGAATCTGATACAGATGGCCAGAGAGGGAAGTTCGGGGAGTGGCACAGCCGTGCCGTCGTGGATTAGTTTCTACTTCCAGTCATTCATCTTTGTCCTCAAATAAAGGAAAAAGACAAGTCGGAAGACTCCATCCACAGTTCCGCTCTGATCTGAGGGAGGATCCTACTTCTTCTTTGGTGATTCCAATTCGGTTGGGAGCTCACCAAGTCAGAAAAGTTGTGCGTCGCTAGGTACCCCGGGCTCCAAGGTCAATAATTCACCCCTACTTCGTCAGTTTGACGATACTGTGCAGGCATCCCTGGACACAATGCATTTCATTCCATCGATTGAATGTGCAAATTCTGCAATGCCCGAATCCGTACTACAATCACGCATTGCGATCATTTCTCCAATACTGACGGCATGTTATACTTCTCAGGGTGGGTCTGCTCTTGTGGCTGTGGAAGGATTAACCAAGCTGTTGAATGACACTGACTTTTTCGCCCAGGATGTGGCAGATGCAAATAATGTTCTCGAGGCAAGTTCTCGGTTGACCCTCATTGATTTGGCGGTTCAAGTTGTCTGCGATGTGGCAACAACGACATCGAGAGAGACGTACTTCCGTTCATGTGTTGACTTTGTTTCTGATGCTGTACGTTATGCCGACGGTAGACTCAACGATCGCACAACTGGTTTCATAATGCGTTTTTATCTGTTTGTGTACTACTTTGGAGCGAGTGTACCTACATCTGGCTGGCCATTCATCAGGGATGACTACTTATTATCAGATGAGATTGGAGATAGCATAGTCGGTGTTTACCTGCCTGGCGGTGCGCCACAGGCTGCTGCAATCGCGCTGAGAGAGTTTGTGTCTATAATGCTTGCAAGCATTAGGACTTTGAAGGAACCAGAAGGTGATTTCTTGTCGGATACAGACAATGCGGAAGATGAAATGAATTATGCGGAAGATGAAATGAATTCGGTAGAAAAGCAGTCTGGAAAGATTACATCCGACGCGGCAGAAACTGCCATCGACAAAGTGGACCTTGCCAACTACACGCAGCTTGCCTTGTACCAAATACACAGATCTGGTGGAAGTGAGCTCTTTTGGCATGACATGATAAATCAATGTGGCATGGGTCTATTCGGAAGTAATGAGTCATCAAATCAAATGGCCATCCACGCCAACATCATTTCTTTTGCCATTCTTGCCAGCTTCATCAAGATAGCTTCAGGCAAAGTGCGCATAATATCAAAGAACGCAGATCCTGTTCCGCGTGATGTTGCCAGCAAGCTTCTCAGCTTGGAACTGCTATTCCATTTCATCAAAATGTGGCATGCTGCGGTTTATCCTGAGGGTACAGTTACTTGTACCGAAGAGAGAGACCTCTTTGAACCAACTATCAGTGAGACTGAGATGAAGGATACAAAAGCTATGACAACCATGGTTTACTTGATCAGGCGAATGGTGGTTCCAACCATGTTATCAAATACTTCTGCCTCCATAGAAGATTGTCGGGTTTATCAACGCGTCCTGCGGATTACTTCTCACTTATGGTGCAATTCGTATTACCGCCGTAAGATCAAAGTTGATTTGGCTATATTAATTGAGCACTTTGTACTCAAGATACTCTGCCTAGGCCCACAAATAAATCCTTCGAAAGGATCTTTTGATGACGGAACCATTCCAATTGCATCAGGTGAAATGCCGTCGCTGTTGAACCAGCAACTAGCAGTGCTGGAAGAGCTGAAAGTGTGGTTTTCAAATCCCAAGGCAGCTCTTGACCTTTATGTGAATTACGATAGTCCCGAAGAGATGCTGCCTTCAGCTTACTGCAAACTGTTGAACAAGCTTGTAGAAGCTCTATGCACTCTAGGCGAAAAATGTGCCACAATAGTTAGTGACCATGGACGGTTTGCTAGCATTAGTGCGTCGCCGAAGAAGTCAACTCCTCTCCGAAAAGAAAGTGATATGGCTCAAGTAAGGGAAGCCGCGTTGGGGATGAGGAACATGTGTTTTGATGTGATCGCCTTGGTTGTCAAGTCAATGATGGATTGTTCAGAGAACCTCCAACAAAATCAACACCATCTCTTGCATTCACAAAGCGATTCATTCGATATTGGTCAAAGCTTTTCTAACGAAATGTCGCCACCTCTTGCAATGTTGGGTGTTGCGGAGGATGACAATATTGTTGACTACTGGCATACTTCAATTGAAAAACGAAAAACCTCGCTGCACCCAGCTGTGAGCGCACCAAATGAAGAAACGTCTCAGAGCGCAGCAAGTTCATTAGAACTGAAACAATCGAAGAGCGGGGAGTCAAGAAGTCAAAAGCCAGAATCCCTCGAGACAGCGTTTGAACTAATCTCAAGGAAAGGGCTGAAGAAGGGAATTGATTATCTTATTGCGAAGAATCTATTGACGAGATCGCCAAAGCACGTTTCATCCTTTTTGAGAGTTCATCAATCATCTATCGACCCGGTTATTCTTGGAGAATATCTAGGAGAAGGAGGAATAGATGGCATAGACAAAGATTACTGGAATTTGATCCGATTCTACTACGTCAGAGCAGTGTCTTTTGTTGGAATGAATATCGAGAAAGCGTTGAGACACTTCTTGACCAATTGTGGTTTCCGTCTACCAGGAGAGGCACAAAGAATTGACAGGGTGATATCTACATTTTCACAGTGCTATTGGGAAGATAATGCGGGAGATATTGCCAACTGTCCGTTTCAGGATCAAGATACTTGTTTCCTTGTGGCATTTGCGATCATCATGCTTAATACAGACTTGCACAAATCTCAACCATCCAAGAGCAAAACTCTCAAGAGAATGACTCGGAGCGAGTTCATTGCTAACTTGCGTCACGTATGCGCTGCGGACAAATTCCAAAGCTACATTTATGATATATACGACGCAATAGAAATGACACCGATACTCGTGACCCCGAATTCACCACAAAGAGCAAAGAAGAAGAAACGCCGAGGACAAGGTAACACTTCCTCTCTTCCTTTCAAGCACGACAAAGATTATGCAACATCTCTTCAGGCGTGGGTAAAGAGTACGAAATCAACACAAGAGCTGCTCCGTACTCTCGCCGATCAAAACGACAATGATTTCACATCATTTGACGACCAGGGTGACGAAGAAATGGATCTATGGTATGTGACGCACCAAATGTTTAGTGCGAATTGGCACCACATTCATGGGCTAATCAACGCAACCGTTGAGAATGCCCACATTGATATTTCAGGGTTGGACGCAGCCATTGCTGCACTAGAGTACTCGCTCTGCACAGCTTCTTACTTGGACATGACAATTGAACTCGCAGCCTTCAGCAAGCTATTGGAACGATTGAATCGCTTTAATGGCCTCAAGGTTAACATGGAAGAGGGGGCAGCTCACAGTTCAGATGAAAACGAAACATCAAGTAAAGCTGTTGAATCACCGTCGGCAAATGTACAGAAAGTAGACCAAGTGCGAAGTTTGACAAAGCAGCTCCAAACATCACTCTTTGTTGACGACACAAAAGTGCAGACGATGAAACTTGTTGCAAACAGGATTCGAAATGGTGAAGTTTTGTTGAATGATCCATCAAGATCTTTTGTTAGAGAAGCTGATTTGGTCAAGCGACACCAGCTTGCTGGCAGAAGCTCAACATATCGGTTCTTCTTGTTTAGCGACGTATTGGTGTACGCTCACAAGTCAAGCCAAGGCGATTACGTGGTGCACGAGGAGCTACCACTCCACTTGATGAAGATTGAAGACATTGACTTTCAATCATCAAAATCAAAGCATCATTCTTTTTATATTCACCACCCGAACAAATCATTTGCCGTCATCACATGTGGTAAAGCCGAGAAGAAACTTTGGATGGAAGACATCAGGAGTAGTATCAGTTCCGAGATAAGCCGGAAGTCAAAAGTGGAAGGAGCAAGATTGAAGCGTGTGGAGAAGTCGGCGAAGTAAAATGCAAAAGCAGTGATGATCTGGTCCTCTCCCTTGCCAAACAAGTCGTGATAGCAATACGATAATTGTGTGTACTAAGTGTTTTTCTTTAGTTGTATCCTTCCATCACCAAGAATCTGTAGATCTCCATGATGTCGTTTGAACACTTCTGCGTGAGATCTCGCTAGACTCTTGAACGAGTTCTCACCAACACTGCCCATTAAAGTATTTTCCTTTCGAAGCCACTGATTCTGTCCATGTCGATTCCATATCAACTCTTCTGGATTTACCATACTCTCCATGACATGATCTAGCTTTGGGTTGTAAAAGACTGGCAGAGATATTCGACTATCTTTTGGACGTAATACTCTATGAGGGGTTGCCATCAAGTAGCCACCTGAAAATATCTGTGCTAGCTCACCAATGTTACATATCAACACGTTCGCAGGAGTGGGTGGTACATCAATCCATTTTCCATCAATAGTTTGTACTTGTAGTCCAGAATTTTTGTCATCCTGCAATATCATGGTCATGAAGTTACTGTCTGCGTGTGCCCCGACGCCGTATTCAGTGTCTGATGCATTATTGTTAGTATTCTTGACTGGGGGAGGATACGACACCAACTTCATTGACCAGAAGTTGGGCTCCTGTTCATCTCCCGATGTCTTTCTAAACATGCTCTCTGAAAGTTGGCTAGGATCTATACCCATTCCCAAGCATAACGCATCGCGAAGCTGATCCCCTATTGACAAAACTCCGTTGACATAGTCATTAATTGCCGGACGCAAACTAGGTTGAATAGTATCAGGCCATGGATTCTCTGCCACTCGAAGACGGTGATAGAAATGCTCCTCTCCATTGTGGTTGCAACGTCCACTGCTATTCTTCCACTTGCCATATTCTGCAGCATATTCAATCTGCTCTCTACCATCTGTTTTTCCTTCTGTATTCTCAACACCCATTGGCATGTATCCTCTAAAACTGGGTTCATGTCCATAATATATCGACATCTTTTGTTCTAGTGGCTTTTGGAAGAAGAGCCTTGTTTCAGACAACGCCCGCTCACAGATAGAGTTGGGCAAATCATGTTCTAATAAGAAGAAGCCAATCTCGTGGCAAGCTTTGACGAGTTGCTTTGAGAAGAGAGTAGGATTGGTCCGCTGTAGATGCAGATTTAATACTGGCAACGGTGGCATCTTGGTGCTTGAACTACAATGGAGTACGGCGCCAGTAGCTTGGCTGAAGAAAACTAACAATTATTCTAATACGCAAGGATGATCAAACTACTGCAGCGGAGAGCAGACAAGTAGGAACAGACAAGTAGGAGCAGACGAGTAGGATCTCGACAGCGCCTTCGTCATCGTCATGAGCTGGGATGGTGATGGCCGAGCGGAGAGCTTTTCCACAGGGGCTACATTTGGCCCTATGCCGCATATTTTTTCCGCGAACGATGCATCCAGCAAGCAAAACAACGCAAAACCAAGCGCGAGCCCAGAACACTTTCGGGGTGACGACGCTGTTGGTAATGCGGATGCCAATGCGATAGAAGTTGCTCGCCTATCATATAGTATAAGCTAGCCGGGTTATAGGAGCTCCTCAACAACTGAACTCTACTACGATACGCACAAGACATGATGCTTTCATTATCTGTTCCTTCCTCCATCCTGGTGATGATGTGGACATTGCAAGCTGTTCAATGCTTTACAACTCTCCGACCAATCTCACGTACCACCATATCTACTTCATCGTCGCGTTTACACATGAACTATGGTCGCAACATTGCAAAGAAAAATGTAAAGCTTCCACTACTTGTCGATATCAACAATGAATCAGGTTACAGTGTACCACTTCCCAATCACCACTTGCCACCGGAACTAACTACGGCATCTTTATACCAACTCGACTTGGCTATACCAATCCACAAATCTGTCATTCAAGATGCAGTACAAAACAAAGGTGGTTCAATAGATGAGCTATGTTACTATGGACATGTAGTGTCCAACCCAGCAGATCAAGATGGTCTCATCGGCGCAATTGGATGTGCATCTGAAATATTGATTGCCACACCTGCCTCCATCACTTCAGAAGAAGTGCTAGAAGAACGTGGTGATACTGAACAAACATCTGATAAGTTTGATGCGGATGATTCTGGTGTGCTTCATGTGTTGAGTAGAGGAGCATTTAGATTCCGTGTAAAGGAAGTTGTAAATTCCATTCCTTACCCTGTTGCCATTGTGGATGAACTAATGGACGAAGATGAGGACGACGTTAACGATCAAGACGAAGAGGAGGAGGATGATGATGACGACGACGACGATGATATTTACGCTACCCTTCCTGCAAAGAGTCTTATCCAACAAATCCTACAAAGTCTAGATACGATCCTACAAAAAGAAATTGAAGCAACAGCAGCGCCACTCTCGCCACTGGAACAATCCATTCTTGAGACTGCCGATACTGCATCACCCATGATGCAAGCGATACAACGTCAATTTGATGCGGAAGAGCGTCTTGCCAATTTCCAGGTATTTCGAAATTCATTATTAGATATAGCTTCGGATGCCAGAGATAGAGCATTTTGTGTAGGCATGATGGCAGCTGAACTTGCTAATCTTCCTTCAAGCACTCGGGTGAAAATGCTGGAAACAGTGAATGGAACGCATCGTCTACGTATAGTAATGCGAAAATTGAGTTCCATACTTGCAATGGATTCTGCGAGAAGAGTTGCAAAGTCCCTCTCGTTACAAGGAGGAGGAGATGGCGACGTTAAAGACATCAAAACTGATCTAAAAAGCTTACAAGAAGCTGAAGAATCAAAGAAAGATTTGAAAGTTGGTAAACCCGCATTGCCTCAATGGGCGGGACAGATACAAAGAGGTGTGAGAGTCGAGTATTTCTGGAACGAAGTAGAAGGATGGTGTCTGGGTACGGTATGCGAAGATCCTGTAAAAGTTCTAGATGAGGTCATTATCTCGGTGAAGGTGAGTGCTATAAGCAAAATTGCTTGTGTTTGGTCGATTGTACTTTTCTAAACCTTTTCTGATCCTCCTCTCAGTTTGATGATGACGGTTCTATACACAAGTTGCCGTTGAGGGGCGAGGATAAAGCAAGATGGCGGCCTCCAATGGGTGATACTGGTGCTTTTGATTAGGTATGAGTGTGGTGCATGAATGATGAATCCAAAGAGACTAATCGGAGTTTAATGTTTACAATTCAGCCTCAATCTTTCTACATTTGATTGCACAGCTGCATAGTTTCGCACACCACTGATGTTTCTAAGTCGTTTATGTTCACAGCACGTGAAGTTTCACTTTCTTTTCTCTTCGAGAAGGTATAATTGACATGTTGCACGTTGGGTTACAAGTGTTGGTGCGAGGGACCTGTCAAGTGTTTGTCGGAATAATCATTGATTGAAGTGTCTCCTTCTTCCATATATAATGATAATGGTGACATGTCTCCTAATTATCAGCGGCCTCCTCACTTCTAGCCTTATTCAGTGTCTTTTCCATGGCTGCACGAGTAGCAGAGGCGTAAAGATTGCGTACACTCGCCTGCATACCATCCGACTTGTTGCTCTTCAAGTTTTCCCAGATGCCTCCCAACTGCTGCACTGCCTCGGCCCTCTTCTTACGCGTAGCGTCGGGAACAGATACATCCTTCAACACCTTCATCACCACTTCCCGAATAGTAGCAGATATGTCAATCACGGTGATGTTCCACATCATTTCAATCATATGTGGTAGAGCATCTTCCTCTCCTCCACCTCGTGCAGCGGAATCTTGTGTGTCACGCCCTGCTTGAGCAGCCTTGATTCCTGCGTCCATCTTCATTTGATTTGCCTGTACCTTGGCATCAAGTCCTTCCGACCAACTTCCCATGACCTCTTTTGCAACCAATGTATAGCATTTACCAACAGTATTAAGAATTTGCTCCCCATATCGAACCTCCACAAGCTCCTCACCCTGGGATGTCCACATTGCTTTTGAACCTTCCTCATCTCCATCCACAAACGCTTGGATGCGTTCCCTCAATGAGACAGCCAGCCGAACAACCCGACGTCTCTCCAGTTCAATCAATTGTTTGCGTGTAAACTGTTCTGGATTAGACGAGCCACCAATCAATGTTTGTGTTACTAGAGACAAGCGGCCAATAATGTCATTGAATGAATCATTTCCAAACAAGAATGTAAATACCAACGATGGATCGACATTTCCAACGGCCACTTCAGTCCTATCACCTGATAATCCATCTTTTCCCTCTTTATCATACACTTTGCGAAGTTTATCGTCACTGAGCACTTGATATGCTTCACCAATCGCCTGGAATTTGACCTTGGCCTCCTCACTTGGGTTCTTATCTGGATGGTATTTACGTGCCGAGATATAATAGGCTTTCTTGATCTGACCGCTGGATGCATCTGCAGCAACTCCAAGTACCTCATAGTATTCCATATCCTTGACTACATTGCCACCAGCGGTAGCATCAGCAGCAGCATCACCTTTCTCCAATTCATCATCCTTCACCTTTAAAATGTCGTCATCATCCTTTGGCAAGTCCTTCACACCCGTCTCTTCTTCCGCCAAGTTATCAATCACCCATTTGTTTTCCACCTGATTCCAACGCTTGCCCTGTGCCTTGTTTACCACATTGTCGGCGGTGCCGACTGCGCAGCAGCAGCATAGGCCAAGACATGCAATTGGGATTGCGACGAGACATAAAGCACATCCGCAGAGATTTTGTAAGAGAGATGGCTTGCGAAGCTCTTCTTCTTCTTCTTCTGGAATTAAGGGTTCTGAGGAAGACATGTTTGTTATTGAACTTGATATGGTTGTTTGTATTGTATTGCGTTTAGATATTATTGCAGCCGTCGGTCGACTTCGAAGAGCTAGCGTTGAGGAGTGGCTGCTGGCTTGGTGGCAGAAGCTGGGCTCTTTCTTCTCCTTCTCTTTTTTTGATTTGGGTGCGCTGTAACAGAGTAGGTCACAACTGTATCTTCCGGATCGTATCTATGTGCCGTTGGAAGAAGTTCTTTAAAAGAGATCATGACCATCATTCCCGCAACCAAACCAAATAAAGTGGCGTATACTGTCTGCGACATGGCATTCGCCAACACGGCCCATCCCAGTAAGGCCGCAACTGGTTCTGAAACACCAGAGAGACATCCCCACATGAAACCTTTCCATCTGTTGCCCGTGGCGTAATAAATGGGGAGTGCTACACACAACCCTTCTGGAATGTTGTGGATACCAATGGCAACAGCGAGAACAACTCCCACACTTGGGTCAGAAAGAGCAGCAACAAATGTCGCAAGACCTTCAGGAAAGTTGTGAATGGCGATTGCTAGGGCGGTACTCAATCCCATATTCACAAGCTTTTTCTTTTGATGCTCTGGATGTTCTTTCGAAGGGGGTGGGGGACTGAACAAATCACTGCCAGGGGCTGCTGCGTTTTCAATCACGACTACGTTTGACCCAGTTTGATTCTTTGACTCGTTGTTTTCTCGAAAGTCTTCATTGCTGATCTTCCCCCCACTCTCTTCATCTGAATTCTTGTCACTGTCATCATTATTTGCCGAATTTTCAATAGTATTTTCCTGCTCTCTATTTGCTTCGATTTCGATGTCTGCCATTCTTTGCCATTCTTCTAATTCAGCCACGGGGTCTTCAGCGCAACCGATGCAATGAGGTGTAGTTACTTCTTCTTGCTCGGCTACGTTTTCATTCCATGAAATTTGAACATCTCCCATATCTTCGTGGTGATGAGTATGAGTTTCGCCACTAAACCATTTCACCAGAATATCTACTAGCTGAGATAATAACAGCGAACAACAAACAATTAATGGAGTGAGATGACTACAGAACAACAGCGTAAAAATGGTGAATGAGGGTCACAGTAGTATAACTTACCTTCATCAAAACGATACCACAAAAGAATGTCAACGTAGCAAGATTATATGCCTGCGCGTCATCAAATCCAGCATTATCAGGACCGAATGCATCCACAGCCTTGAAAAAAATCTCCACAAACGACACATAGGTCATTACACCTGCGGACAATCCCAGTGAACCTGCCAGAACTCTCCGTGAGGCGAGTTTGACAATGGATGGAAAGAAGACGGCTGATGCACCGATGGCGGTGGCAGCTCCTGCGCCGCAGACCAGTCCTATGGCTACACCTACGTTTCCTTCAGCTACGGGCATGATGATGATTTATGTCTTTTGATGTCTTTTCTACGGTGACGTTGTAAGTATGTGTTATGTATGAATTGACCCGCTAACCGACGACAAAATTGAGATGTAAATAATGAATCAAGTTATATGAGGTATGCAGAATGATCCCGATGCTGTTGGCGTGATGCAGTAGCCCGTTCGATGGATGCCTTTTGCTTGCTTGTTGCTTGAGCTTCTTTGCTTGGTATCTTCGGGAAGCAACGTCACTGCAATAAAATTATGACAGTGCCAGTCGAAACCTCAAAAAGTGACACGCGTGAACGAAAGCGACAGGCTCGTGACAGACAATGACTTTCTGCAAATGCAGATGATCCAGTGTGCCGGAATGGCTATCATAGCGATATCACTTGTGTTATTCAATAGCATGGGGTTGTGAAGAGTAACTGCAGCAGAATTATAAAGGGAACGATTAAGAAATATATATAATATTAATTATCATTTTTAAGGTAATAAGAAGTGCAAGCGGGAAAAATACTTCTGTTCCCAGAGGTGGAATTTCAATCACAAGGTATGGTAAACAAAGGGACACTCATCATCATGTCTTATATACGGACAGCCGCTTTTTCTCGTGCATCCTTTGAAACAGCATCCACAGACTCTGCGTCCTCAGCTGGTTCAGTTTCTGCCGATGCTGTCACACCCGAGGGAAGCGCTTCATCCTGTTGGGGATGTGCTTCTCCCGGGTTAGGGCCTTCTGGAGGGGCCTTGGTTAGATTAGGATATTGATAAGGATACTGTGGAACCACCCTTGAATAAGGTCCAGTTGGATTAGGAAAGCTATTGAAATCATAGCTGGGAGGAACCGGATATCCTGGTCGTGACGTGAGATGAGGAGGGATGTAATTCTTCTTCTTTGAAGGCTCATGAACTGTCCGGTGAATCTTGATAGGAGCCTGCCGTTTGTCAAGTTCATCAAATGGGACAGAGGGAAGCCTCGTGAGTAAATCAGATGGCACCATACCCGCCTTAATGAGCATTTGCACTTGTTGAATGGCAGCTTCCACAAGTCTGTCCCTCCCATGAACTTGAAACTTTCTTGATATCGTAGAGTTAAAGTGGTTCTTGACATCATTGTCAGAACGACCAGGAAGTTGATTGGCAATCAAAGTCCACTTGTTGCCATGATTTTTGTGCAATGAAATCAAGATTGCTTCTTCGTCATCTGTCCACTCCGCTCCCTTCTTGAGATTCGGATCCAAGTGGTTGACATAACGCTCCCTGCATTGCTTGCCAGCCCTACCTGGTAGAAACTCGGATATTTTGCTCCACTTGCGTCCAAAGTAGGCATGCTTTTCAATGAGAATGGCATCCTCCTCGGCTGTCCATGAACCCTTCCCTCTAACCTTATCGCCAGGGATCATCTTGTGCCACTGGGTTAGGCAATCAACTGCAGTTCTTCCAGGAAAATTGGCAGCAATTTGATCCCACTGAGGAGATTTACTGTCCTGGTAATTTTCCATCAGCTTTTCCAAGCGTGCAGCATCTTCTTTCTCCCAGGGAGGACCAGTGCTAGTTAATTCCGATTTCGGTGGACGTCCCTGCTTCTTCTTTGCTGGCGCATGAACGGTCTGAGGAGGATCTGGGTATTTCCTTTTCGGTGGCAGAGTCCTCACAGCGTATGTTTGGACGTTTGGTGGCATGTTTTGTGGATAGGCACGTGACACAACCGGCGGAGGCATCTGTTGTGGTGGCAGCATGCCAGCAGGCACTGGGGGATGTTGCTGCCGCTGCTGCTCCTTCGTTACCGGCGGGTTCTTTAGTAATGTTAAGGTCATCTCTTTCCACTTCTCTTTGATCTCGCCGAGAGATTTTTCCGTAAGGATGGGAAAGATGTGATTCATATCAAAGCCAGGCTCGAAGACACGTGCCATGTGATTGATCAACTTGTGCTCCTCGTCCGCTGTCCATGACTTGGCTGTTGTTGCGGCGGCATAGGCCAACGCGTCCATTGTTTCTGTGCTGAGGAGGAGCTGCTATGCCGTGGGGTGGGTGTATAAGAGTGGCAGTGTAGGACATGCACCTTGATT
Organism: Skeletonema costatum; assembly: GCA_018806925.1. Classification (NCBI taxonomy): domain Eukaryota; phylum Bacillariophyta; class Thalassiosirophyceae; order Thalassiosirales; family Thalassiosiraceae; genus Skeletonema; species Skeletonema costatum. Next base: position 5,982 of record JAHBBA010000329.1, on the reverse strand, counting down.
CAATTGTAACGGCAGAATGGAACCAGCGGTTGGTAACTGCTAACTGCTCGCTTGTGATAACAACTCACTCATTTTAGAGTTTCTGGAGAGCAGCATTGTAGGAATTAGTACTGCTTCACGTTGCGGGGCAACAAGACCGAGAAAGGTTTGTTTCCCAACTGTCACTCCAGATCTTCGCCTGTCTTCATCAGTCAATATCGACGGTGGAAGAACAGCACCACTTAAAATCTCACTTCTGTGACTCTTCATTGTTGGCTCTGTAAATGCCAAGCAAATTGCTTCGTTTGGCTCAACAGCACTAGAGAACAAGTCCGATGAGCGCGAGATCTTACTTGCCGAAGCTGGCAACGGAACCATGCTATTGTCGTCAAACTCATATAACTCATGACTTAATGGTTTTCGAACGAATCCAAAGAAGCTAGAGATTTTCGCAACATCCTTGTCCGAGAGACAGAACTTATTCTTCACATACTCATCCTTTGATGTCACGACAAAAGAAATTTCTTTACTTAGTGCATGCTCCTTGTGAAGAAACACGTATCCGTCGTCAAGGCCGCGGCTGTTGCATAAGAGCTCCTTGGTTGTCCACTTTTTCATAGTAGGGTGCAGTGCAGCGAGCAAGCGCTCCTCGTCAATGAAGGGTAAGAGAACAACCCATAACCACGGCATAGCTTTGCCATTTGGATCGCACGGGACATCATGGGGATAGAAATCAATGATAGGGCTCTCCTCATCCGCCATAAGCCAACGAGCTTCTTTTGGAACAGCATGGGACGAGTCTTCTGGCAGCACAGAAAGGAGCTGCTCAATCGGCTTGAAGGGTTCACTGTCGTCAAACGTTTCACAGTCTTTCTGAAAACGCTCAATGTTGCGTAAATCACTAGCGAAAGGGGCATAGTGAAAAGGAAAGTACCACTTCCAACTTGGACATCCCTCGTAATAGTACTTCATCACCCAGCACAAACCTTTCACGTACGAGCGAAATAGGTGCTCCCGACCTCCGTTATTTTGGACATCATCAGCCTTACATTTGTCAGTGTAGTAACGATCTTTCCAACCAGCTTCATGCAGCTTAACATTATCTTTCACATTTTTGGCGTAATCATCCAACTTGGCCTGCTCAATCGCTTTGATTTTCTCCTTCAACTTCTTTGCCGCAGCTTTTTTGTCTTCTTCTGTTTCCATCTCACTGTCACTTGTTTTGCTTGTTTCAGTCTCATCAATGGTCATTTCTTCATCTCCATTGGAAGCAGTGGATGTATCTTCAGAGGCAATTTCGGACGCCTTTCGTTTTGTCCCTCCACCAAGCAACTCCCTTTTCAACGCCTCAGCTGCGTTTGCATTATCCAAGGCCGGTTTTGTCTTGCCCTTTAGCTTTTGACGTAATTCTTCCTTGGCAGTATGCCCTCTCTGGAGTTTAATGTCTTTATTATCAGCTGCCAACATCCGCCCCGCTCGCCCCAACTTCTGGAAGTCTTGTTGTGGAGCATTTACAATTCCTCCAGCAGGCATCTTGTTTCCATGCGTTCTATTCTGTTTCTGCATCTGCCTCCTCCTCTTATCATTCTCTTCGTTTTTGTGTTTCAGTTGAAAGACATGATCTTCAATAGCTCCTACCTCAGCTAAGATGACATCGACGCGATCCAGATTGACCTTCCCACCATGATCAGTCAAATACCCCCCGAGCCCAGGCAGCAACCTTTTGTACACATTGAATAAATAGTCCAGTCCTCCATCACGAATATCCAAACTGGGTAAATGAGGCAAGAAGTCATTACCAACAAAGAAACACATGAAAACGACATCGTCCACTAATCTTTCAAATGATACTTCGCCCCGGAAAGGAGGGTTCATAACAGAAGAAAATTCGTTTGCCAGATATTCTCTTAGTACTGGAACACTCAACCTTTGTAAAGGTTTGTTAGCATTCTCAGGAAGTTCCATTGCCGTACCCCCTGCGGCCTCATCCATCAGCTTCTGCTTGAACGCAAATCCAGACTCTTCTCTCCGCTGCTCGGTTGCTTCAACCGATCTTCGCCCGAACAGTACTTCCTCACGCAAGATATAAAAGTGAGCCTCATGCGTGGCCAGTGCCAACATGATAAGATCAGCATCCAATCCATGAAGAACATGGACAAGGTTGGGATTGTACCCCGGCTGTGCCCTTTGTTGTCGAACATGTGACATGATTTTATGCTCTCCCTCCCCGGGTACGGAGGCATCACTAAATATTACCTTGATATTCTTCCAAGCCTTATCCGTAGCAATTCTTTTACGCACATAGAAGCGGATATATTCCGATAAATCAATCATAAATTTCGTCCCAGGAGTAATTACATTGGAATCCCACGGCTTCTCCGATGCAGCGACTTTCACCCCCTGCTCCTCCAGCGACTCCCTAACCTGAACTTCCGTTTCGGCCCGCTCTCGAGCCTCCTGTGCAGATCGGAATCGACGTGAACGTTGCTGATTCATCTTGGCACGGGGGGCAACGCCGTCAATTGCCAAATAGAGCAATTTGCGTGGTCGGACTGCCCTCATCAATCTGTCGACATAGAGACAAACATTTTCGTACATTTCTTGCTCATTCTTTGGCTGGGGACCATTCTCTGGATGCGAACAGGGATGGATAATCCCATTCATGTCAATGTAGAGATTGTCAGCCTCGAGTCCCGATGGATTTGGTTTGGTGGCATCAAATGGAACACGGATGGACCCCTGGCCCGCAACAAGGTGGACGCGATCTTCGAGCACATCCTGGACAATCTTTGGATATTTCTCTGAGAGCCATCGATAGAATGCTGGCACTCCCATTGTAGTAGTATTATTCTTTTATTATTACTACTCTAGTATTATTGATTTCCAACCAGCTCTCTGAAGCTCTCTTCATGAGCAAAGAGGAGAGAAGTGGAAAGCGTATGTAAGACTGCATCAAAAGGTTTGACACATTCTCTCTCGTCTCTCATTTCCTACGGACACAACTCTCACAAAAGTGTCGAAAAGCTAGAGTGGCGCAGCCGTATGCAAATTTTGGTGAAACTAGTATGCAGCTATATAGAAAGGCCTTTTATAGACCTTTTCAACGATATAACATGACACCAGCATCACACAAAGCCTTCATATTGGCATTTGCTTAGTATTTTTGCCCATTTTTTTGCCATTTCGAAAAAGGGAAAAGAGAAAGTGGAAATTGTCAAACCTTTTGATGCAGTCTTATGTATGCTGTGGAAGGCGATCGAGGATCGAGGTGATGGATTTTGCGATGGACGTTTCGGTGGCGGGGAGAGAAGCAAGGAGAAGGAAGGGGGGACTGGAGGAGAAGAGAGATCCGAGGCGGTCTGCTTCTTGGTCTTTTCTTGCGGAAGCAGAAGCAAGGGTTCCCGCAGGAGCAATGGCAGCTTCTCCAACCTCCAAACCTTAAGGATTGCGGCGTGGGGTTATGACCAGGAATTCAGAAGTCAGCCTAACTTCTTACCAGTCGCTGTGTTGTTTACTCCAGGGAGTCATCTGTTCATTGACTTCAAGATAGGTCGAGCCAGTTTTAGAACTGCGGTGGGGGACCATTGGCATGATACTTTCTTTTACTTTGAGCTGATTGGATTAGTTCATTCTTCTCTTCCTTCTGCTTCTTGACGCGCTGCTGCAACATCTTCATACATAATATCATCCATCATCAAACATATGTGCTCCTTCCAAATATCGCTCATAAACGCAATGTGTGTACTCTCGAGACCGTCGGCCCATTTCATTCTTCTTCTTGCAAGCCAAAATGTCCAATACCATGTTCACCACCCCATAGAGTACCGTCTCAACGTTATTCCCACAAATGCTGTACTCTACTTGCGAGGAACAAACGAGTCATCAAGCAATGGATCTGCTGTACCGACACTTATTAGGGCTGGTGGCAGATTTGGACAGATTGCATACATTGGACTGATGGAGGGGTGCTGCCGATCGATTTCTTCTTACATTGTTTCGTCGTGGTTACCTCCATGCAATATTTTGTCACAATACAAATCTGCCATGCCAAATAAGTTCATTCCACAAATAGGACTAAGAATCATTTCCATCTTCCGCGCATCGATGGTGTGCCCGAAAGATCATAGAAACGGAACCAGATTAAGACACTTCCATGTGGGACGTCAAAGAAGGCATTCCATCAGTTCGATCTCTAAGTTTCAACATGGATAACAACAACAATTGCGCACCAGAGCTCTCTCCACTAGCTACATAAACCGGTTTTGTATTCAATTCAATCAGCTCACAATATGTTTCCTATCCACATCAAAGTGCTGGTGGACAACTTCATTGACTGGGTCAAAGATTTGACCATATGTCATTGCATACAGTAGATGCCAAACTGTATTCCACCACTCACAACACGCCACATTCATTGATTCAGTCATCTCCAAACACCGATGAGCTAGCTTGGATACTGTACTGCGAATCATCCCCAGATCCCATCCTCCGCCGTGTACATGTAAACAAATACCATTCAGCTTTGTATTATTTGGATCGCTCCTTGGGAAGATATATAGTTACATTAACTTCTCGAGAACTCGACGACGAAGATGCAAAGCTTGGCGTTTTCGTATTCTATCGGACATCTTCTGTAACAACACGTGAAGAGTGAATTGAGTTTTGTAGAATTCTTGTTTTCGATTGACATAATTGCTCAAGTGCTACAGGTCCTGCGGATTGTGATACACAAACGTGGATTCCTATTTTCAAAATGGAGGTGTAGGAGTTTTCGTTGGAAGTGGGTCAGTTGGATATTGATGGATTTGTTGTTGTGGTGGTAGATGAAGGTGTGACTGGAATGGTCGATGGGTCCATATTCTGCTTGACGAGAATTGGAGGTGCTGCTCAATCATCTTCATGCTAATGCGTCGTCGGCTGCTGAATAGTAATTGAAGAGAAGAAGATGCCGGCTTCATAAAAGAGAAAGATACCAGCCGCATCGTCATCGTGAAGATGTTTCACATACCATCACCTACAATAAGAATCTTCTTGAAGATTGAAGATGTTGATTGATTTTGAGTGGGGGAATGGAAGGAGCTCCCTTGGCTTCTCAACGGAGGAATTAGTAATTGTTTTGATCATGCCCCCCACAAGAGCAAAGGACTTCACTCCAGCCTCAAACTTCAACTCGTCACTGATTTGAATGGATTGATGATTTGATGAGCCTACCTGCCTTCACTCGTCTCATTATATTTCATCAACGCAACAATTATGCCCTGCTAACAGACCATGCTTTCGCCTATGCACCGCACGTACTTGTTCCTCACTTCATCGGCTCCTCAACATCTAAAGCGCTCTCTCCTCCATTCTTCATCTTTTGTCTTTTGCAACACTTCGAGCCATGAGCACAATCAAACCATGGCCAGCCCCATGGTCGAATCTCACGTGTGATTACCGTGATGAAGCCTACCTCCGAGGACTCACAGCGGTGGGAGGGCTGCTACGAGAAGCAACACAGTCTCTTGCCGAGACTTTTCCTATCCCATCCATCTCAGAGACCATATCAAAATTTTTACCACCGCTTTACCACTTGCCAAAAGTGAGGAGGACAAAGGAGACACTTTGATCAAAGCAGTGTGAAGAGTTTGAAATCGCAATGCCGGCGTGAGTTACAACAGCGACTTAATAGAGAGAAGGGTAGGGAGAGATGAAAGGACTCTAGTTTGGCTGCAGCTCTGGTTGGAACACATGGGGATATCTCCAAGGTAGAAGATCCCGTGGGTAGTCACCGGTGTCTTTACTTTCTTATCACTTCAGTGACGATGGGCTCCCTCCCGCCAAGTGGCACCCTCCCACAAAATCACTGGGTGTTCTTCGTGCGGCATTCGCTGCATATTCTGGCGGCTGGAATTTCGTCAGCTGGTAGCATCGGGAGGATCTTCCACATTGAGGCGATTGGGACGCCAAAGAGCCTAAAACTCCGTTGTGTTTCTGCGGCATAACAAATATATGTTTAATGCA
>JAHBBA010000327.1:0-73537 GCA_018806925.1 Skeletonema costatum | reverse complement strand
AGGTATCAGCAGCTTTAGTAGGCATGACGGAAAGATCCACATCTAAAAACTCCTCACGACATCTCTCCGCCCACATGATTGCCATATCCATGTCAGGTTCGTACATTTCAATCAGCTCCTCGATTAGTGCTTGTTTCTGCAATGAGGTCAGAAGATTATGATTGTCCACGTGATGCAAAATCGGTGTAAGCCGAGAAGCATTTTGTGATGAAGGCGGCGGGCTGAGCGGATAGTGAGGCGGCAGTCGAATTTCCAACGTTGGAATCTTGTAACTATTATAAGTGCTGCTGCAGCTATTGCCTGAATTGTCGATTAGCTCGATGAACCAAGGACCACTCAAAGAAATCTCTGAGTCGTCGTCATCGTCATTTGCATTTGATGTGTCGCCACTGCGAGGAGGAGGAAACAGAGCAGGGAGAGAGGAGCGCAATTGATGACTGTAAAATGCTCGGAGCGCCTCGGGCTCGTCCTGGCGGCGTGAGTTGATTTCGTCACGCTGAGTGTCGTCCATGGTCCGAGCATGTATGCACTCCACAACCCGGTGGCGTGGTGGTAGGTCGGCCGGGGCGGGCGGCAGTCGGCAAGCGGCGGTACAATAGGTGGTCAGATACGCGTCTTTGATGAGAAGCCAGACCACTTCCTTGATCACACTTTTATTTCATTCAGTGTCTTGGGCGCGCGAACTTCTTGCTTTATTTGGCATTCAAGGCAGTATCGTCCCATAAAATCAAAAGAACAACAATCTATAATCTAATCATCGCAATACTAGAGCAATAAAGAGATAAAGAAGTGCAATACGCATTACATCATAAGGAATAAAATCAAGAGACAAACGAATACACGATCACGAAACATATTTTACAAACTAAGAAGACAAGATGACCAAATTTATTCTACCATTTATTGCATTTGCTTGCATGTTGAGCAGGAGGCAGCGCTCAACAAATCGATTGTTGTTGTTGTGACTTGTACACAGAAAGCGAGTGCAAAGATGTAAGAGGCTGCAACTGGTATTGGTTGCCGACATATCCTTCTCATAGTGAACCTCGTGGTGGAGTTTGCCGTGGAACCCCTAGGGCGAGACCTGATAACGCTAGTCTTACTGATGCTTACGTCAGATTGGACGTCGATTATGGATACGAAGACAAAGGTGATGAGGTCGACAATATCACTCCCAAGGACGAGAGTCGTCAATTCAGGTGTTATGATTTGCACACAGAGAGTGAGTGCGAAAATGTACTCGGCTGTTACTATTATTTGAACCACCATCACTCTCATGGAACAGGATCTGGATCCTGTTGGGGAGAACCTTTGGATTGGGATCATCTATCGGGTAACATTCCTGAAGAAATACCAGGCTTGATACCACTTGGTAGATCGGCGGGGATTCTCGATTACGAAGACGATGGCAAAGGTGATGAGCTTGAGTGTACCGCACCCAACAAAGATGATCTCTCAGTTGAATACGACTATGTGTACGAAGAAGAAGAGCTCCCAAACAACGAAGACAAAGATATCTATGTCAGTACTAGCATTGAAAGTAGCCCAGCGAGAAAAGGGAACCTCAGAGCTGGTGAAAGCAATCGGAGATTCCGGGCGTTGCCCTTGGATCAGCAGCAATCAAAGTGATGATTCGTCTTCTAGCAGTAGCAGTAAGACTAAAATATGAGTTAGTATTCACCTAGGCCTCTACCAAAGAGCACGACTATGGCAGGGAAAGTCGATTTCTATCATTAGAGGAGGCGGATGAATTCATGCTACTTATGTGAAGTGACTTAAACTTTAACTATTCTAGCTCATCATCATCATTACGAAGCATATAGACAACAAATAGTACCTACTCCTCTTTATGTTCTCAATCTAACTCAATATTTTCTTGCAGAGTATGATGATATGATGTTTTCTGGTCTTACTACGTTATGTATTTCGGCCCATCTATTGTTTACCTCTTGACTGGTTATGTGCCCGAAAATAGAGTCTGATGTAGAAGTGGCTGCCTAGTATTAATTGCCTCAATAATCAAGATCAAATAGATGGTCAAAGTGCGGAGATAATAGTAAGTGATCACGAATGATTGTGCAACCACAGAGACAGACAGATGGCGCCCAGGATTGACCAATTGTCACATACACCTACCTATCGAACATTGCACTCAATTAACCCCTTGGGGTTATTCAGTGACGTACTTGGCTCCCAGCCGTAGAAATTTTGATGCCTACCTCCACGATGAGGTACCCACGATGAAAGACGGACATCAACCAAGCAATCAACATCAACGAAGCCGAAGTCTTCCATCGATCGATCTCCATCTCTATCGATTGCTATTCCTAGTGAATAAAGTAATACGCAGCAGCGTGGCGATCCTTAAAAGTGCAGCAGTATATATTCGAAATCATAAATAACAAAACAAATTGCAACCATGAAATTCCACAGCATCGCCCTCACAGCAGCCCTCCTCAGCCAAACTTCCGCCTTCACCACCACCACTTCCACAGGCGTGCACACTACTTCCACCTCCACAGCCCTAAACGCCAAAACCGTCTCCTTCAAAGAAGACTCACGCAAAAAACTCGTTTCCGGAATCAATCAAGTCGCCAACGCCGTCAAAGTAACCCTCGGACCCAAAGGACGCAATGTCGTCCTCGAACGGAATTACGGTGCTCCCGAAATTGTCAACGATGGTGTGACAATTGCACGTGAGATCTCGCTCGCTGATCCAGAATGCAATGTGGGCGTGCGATTAGTGCAGGAGGTGGCGTCCAAGAGTGATAGTAAGGCGGGGGATGGGACTACGACTAGTACGATTATGACTCAGGCGATTGTGAATAATGGGATGAAGGCTGTGACTAGTGGGGTTAATCCTATTGCGTTGAATGCGGGGATTAAGAAGGCTGCGGGTATGGTTACGGATAAGGTTAGAGAGTTGGCCACGGTGAGTAGTTGTTGACTGTATTGATTATATGATGTTTATTTGGCAAAGAGGACGACTGCTGTGAGAATAAACGAGGGTGGAACCAAACTTCAATATCAAAGAACCATCATCATCCACACAATATATAATATACATACGAAGTGACGAAGTCATTCTTTCCCCGTCTGATCGATAGATGCAGAGACAATGAAAGGCCCTGTCCTATAAGCCAGTTGGACAATTTGGGTTGACTCTGATCGGTGTATATTATATAGTTTGTCATGATGGATGGATGCATGTTGTTGTGTTTGAGTGCATCTAAGATGATGTGGTATGGCACGGTGGTTCAGTCATCACGTGTTGTACATGACCTCGACACACATTCATTATTGATATGCCCCATTCATCCATTTCATCTCACCATTTCACTCCCTCATCATCATTTCTACACACAGCAAATTAACGGAATCGAAGATCTCCAATCCGTAGCCACCATCGCCTCCGGATCAGTCGACATGGGCCGCATCATCGCCCAAGCCTACGACAAGGTCGGAGAAAACGGATCCACCGTCATTGAAGAATCACAAACCCTATTCGACGAAATTGAATTCACCGAAGGTCTCACTATCGATCGTGGATACATCTCACCCTACTTTGTCAAGGATCAGGAACGTCAAGTTGCCGAACTTGTGAGTCCACGTGTTCTTGTGACGGATGCCAAGATTGATAATGTTAATGAGATTGTACCATTGTTGGAACAATTGGTCAAGACTAAGGAGCCTGTCCTTATGATTGCGGAGGATGTTACTGGAGATGCCCTTTCGGCGTTGGTGGTGAATAAGATGAGGGGAGTGTTGGATGTGGTTGCCATTCGTGCACCTGGCTTTGGTCAACGTAGAAAGGCATACTTGCAAGATATTGCCATTGCTACTGGTGCTACCTATGTTGCCGAGGAGGTGGGTATTACCCTCGACTCTGTTACCACCGATATGTTGGGAACGTGTGATCGTGTCGTTATTGCCAAGGAGCTTACTACCATTGTTACCGATGGTAAGCAGGAGGCTGCTATTGAGGCTCGTATTGCCCAAATCAAACGTGAGGGAGAGGAGGCCGATACTGACTTTGACAAAGATAAGGCCCAGGAACGTGTTGCCGCTCTTGGCGGTGGTATTGCCCGTATTAAGGTTGGTGCCGCTACCGAGACGGAGTTGAAGGACAAGAAACTCCGATATGAGGATGCTCTTAACTCTGTCCAATCGGCACGTGAGTTGGGAATTGTTCCAGGAGGAGGTGCTTGTCTCGCATACATTCAAGATAAGTTTATGGATGAGATTTTGGACTCATTTGATGATGAGGATCAGAGGGCTGGTGCTGCTATTTTGATGAAGAGTTTGAGTGAGCCTTGTTGTCAGGTGGCGGAGAATGCTGGTATTGAGGGTGCTGTTGTGTTGAGTAAGATTGTTGAATTGTGCAATGAGAAAGGGGTGAGTAGTTTGTTGTCTTGTTTGATTGCATTCTGAATCTAATTTTGTGATGTCGAATTATTGCTCTCGTTCACGTTCATTCATCTCACACAATTCTTTTGTCCATCCTGTCAACCTCTTTCCTACTCGTATCAAATAATAGTTTGGATTCGGATGGAATGCCGCCAACAATAAATACTGCGACCTAATGGAAGCTGGAGTAGTTGATCCTGCTAAGGTTACAATCAACGCTGTTGAAAACTCAGCAAGTGTTGCCGGTCTTGTCTTGACAACTGAATGCTTGGTTACCGAAATTCCAGTGTTTGAGAGTGAGGAAGATATGCAGAGGAGATTTGATTCCGAGGGTATGGGCGCGGGCATGGGTATGGGTGGTATGTAAGCCTAAAAGGGGAATAAATATATAGGTTAGGGCAGATAGAACTGTTTGAATCTAGCAAAATGGGGGACTCTGGGAATGAATATCTGTTAAAGTAGTATCTCCTGTTTGTCGCTCTATATATATAATATACTTATCTCTCTGTTCTTGACGTCTTCGTTCTTGTCAGGAGAGAGAAGAGGTATGTTCCCCCTATCTTTCTCTCCTACAATATCTCTACTACTATCTTACATCTCGATCTTCATATTCCCATCTTTATCATACTTGGCGCAGAGAGCTCCACCAAAGTAAGGCGTGCAAGGCTTGTCATTCCATTCCCTTGCCTCTGGATCCTTGATCTTGGCAAATGTATCGATTGCAGTGTGGGCACTTGTAGTTTCCTTCGACCATGAATCAAAAGACACAGTCCCATTATCAACTCGAGCAAAGGGTGACATGTTTATGCTAGTGTCTCATTGGAAAGCTGAGTCAATGAAGAATACGATAGACCCTTCGGAATAGCTCGTCTCCCTGTCGCTTGGCCATCATTCATTGCCACGCATTACCCATTCCTTTCCGAATTATTCGCCCAATCCTTCCTATCTCAGCTTGTAGTGGTCGTAGGAAGGCAATGTGTGGCGTTTTGGAAAGCTCTCATTGAGCTCTATCGATTGGTTGTAGTTTCAAGGCGTAATATCGATCATTTGCCAATAGTCTCAACTCGAGAGGGGGTTGGAATCCGAATTTCGAGCCCCAAATCAAAGTCAAAAATCCAGATTTTGACAAAAGAGAAGCAAATCGACGTATTGACCTCCACCACCGCCGTCATTGTCATTAACAACATTAACGATAACATCAAATCCTCCATCTCCCTCGCCTGACGGCTCACTCGAATTTGTTCCACCGACATCATCAACTACTGCTCCTCTCCTTCGCCTTACGGCTCACTTGCCATCATAATACTCATCGGCGGTGGTGTTGAACAATATCACTCTTACAACTACTTCGCCTTACGGCTCACTCTCATCCGCCGCAACAAATTCATCATCATCATCGGCGGTGGTGGTGGATTGTTACGTTGTATCCACCGCCACCACAACACCACCACCAACAACAATCTCATCATCACCACCACCGCCGAATAATGACTACTTCGCCTTGCGGCTCGCTCTTGTAGTTGTGGGTGATGGATGTTGGGTGGGGTGGTGATGAGATTGTTGGTAGATTGTTGTTGTCCAACAAGTAGCTAGTGATGATTAATGGACGGTACATGTAACTATTATCATGTTGCACCTGCATTAAAGGAAGTGTCTTCAGCGAAGCGTTGGATGCGCTCGTAATTAAGTTCATTGATGAGGCTGCATTAATACACAGTGTATTCAGCGAAGCGTTCTTAGTCGGGGTAATTGATGTGTGCCAACCAATCATGGACGGCACTGCATTAAGGTGGGCGCTTTTTGAGATTTTAGGTGTACCAACCCTCATGTTACATCCTGCTTTAAATTGTCAATTTTTGCGAGTTCGACCGCAGGGAGAACGAAGCTGCGAATCTTTTTGTTGCGTCAATAATACCACTAATCGATAGCGATTGAAGAGACGATTCCAACGGTGGTCATATTGTATTTTGGTCAATTTTGGACCTCTACTTGTAAATCCGGCTGTCGGCTTGATTTGCAAGCCGCCGACGGCTTTCTAACCCCCTTTTTGACCGGGACGATCTGTCAATGAGTCGATATTTGGCCTCCATACCCCTCTAGATCGATAGAGCAGCTCAAGGGCTTTCCAAAACGCCACTCATCGTCGTCATTGGCCGCCTAGAAGGCAAGATATCAGCAGATAACGGCAACATGGTGCATCTGATGAGTTGATGGTTGACGGTTGACGTTGACGGCGATTTATTTGAGCCAAAAGTTAGCCCAAGGGATTTGCAAAGGCTCGATGCGACAGAGATGTCCGTCTCAAAAAGTGCGCCAAAGCCTGTTTAGCGGTTGCCAAATTTTTTGGCTACCGCTAAATGCGCCAACCCAGCTCTTGTGAAAGGGGCCCAATTCCAAACCGGCGATTTTTGCATAAATAAGGACAGCGTTGATCTTTGGCGTCAACCAATCGTCTTGAACACATACGCATACAGCCAGCAGTCGGTCTACCTTTGCTATTAAGTCTTGACGCCCCGACTATATACAAGAAGAATGCCACGAAAATCCAAAAATGATGCCTACCTCCACGATGAAAGACATCAACCAAGCAATCAACATCAACGAAGCCGAAGTCTTCCATCGATCGATCTCCATCTCTATCGATTGCTATTCCTAGTGAATAAAGTAATACGCAGCAGCGTGGCGATCCTTAAAAGTGCAGCAGTATATATTCGAAATCATAAATAACAAAACAAATTGCAACCATGAAATTCCACAGCATCGCCCTCACAGCAGCCCTCCTCAGCCAAACTTCCGCCTTCACCACCACCACTTCCACAGGCGTGCACACTACTTCCACCTCCACAGCCCTAAACGCCAAAACCGTCTCCTTCAAAGAAGACTCACGCAAAAAACTCGTTTCCGGAATCAATCAAGTCGCCAACGCCGTCAAAGTAACCCTCGGACCCAAAGGACGCAATGTCGTCCTCGAACGGAATTACGGTGCTCCCGAAATTGTCAACGATGGTGTGACAATTGCACGTGAGATCTCGCTCGCTGATCCAGAATGCAATGTGGGCGTGCGATTAGTGCAGGAGGTGGCGTCCAAGAGTGATAGTAAGGCGGGGGATGGGACTACGACTAGTACGATTATGACTCAGGCGATTGTGAATAATGGGATGAAGGCTGTGACTAGTGGGGTTAATCCTATTGCGTTGAATGCGGGGATTAAGAAGGCTGCGGGTATGGTTACGGATAAGGTTAGAGAGTTGGCCACGGTGAGTAGTTGTTGACTGTATTGATTATATGATGTTTATTTGGCAAAGAGGACGACTGCTGTGAGAATAAACGAGGGTGGAACCAAACTTCAATATCAAAGAACCATCATCATCCACACAATATATAATATACATACGAAGTGACGAAGTCATTCTTTCCCCGTCTGATCGATAGATGCAGAGACAATGAAAGGCCCTGTCCTATAAGCCAGTTGGACAATTTGGGTTGACTCTGATCGGTGTATATTATATAGTTTGTCATGATGGATGGATGCATGTTGTTGTGTTTGAGTGCATCTAAGATGATGTGGTATGGCACGGTGGTTCAGTCATCACGTGTTGTACATGACCTCGACACACATTCATTATTGATATGCCCCATTCATCCATTTCATCTCACCATTTCACTCCCTCATCATCATTTCTACACACAGCAAATTAACGGAATCGAAGATCTCCAATCCGTAGCCACCATCGCCTCCGGATCAGTCGACATGGGCCGCATCATCGCCCAAGCCTACGACAAGGTCGGAGAAAACGGATCCACCGTCATTGAAGAATCACAAACCCTATTCGACGAAATTGAATTCACCGAAGGTCTCACTATCGATCGTGGATACATCTCACCCTACTTTGTCAAGGATCAGGAACGTCAAGTTGCCGAACTTGTGAGTCCACGTGTTCTTGTGACGGATGCCAAGATTGATAATGTTAATGAGATTGTACCATTGTTGGAACAATTGGTCAAGACTAAGGAGCCTGTCCTTATGATTGCGGAGGATGTTACTGGAGATGCCCTTTCGGCGTTGGTGGTGAATAAGATGAGGGGAGTGTTGGATGTGGTTGCCATTCGTGCACCTGGCTTTGGTCAACGTAGAAAGGCATACTTGCAAGATATTGCCATTGCTACTGGTGCTACCTATGTTGCCGAGGAGGTGGGTATTACCCTCGACTCTGTTACCACCGATATGTTGGGAACGTGTGATCGTGTCGTTATTGCCAAGGAGCTTACTACCATTGTTACCGATGGTAAGCAGGAGGCTGCTATTGAGGCTCGTATTGCCCAAATCAAACGTGAGGGAGAGGAGGCCGATACTGACTTTGACAAAGATAAGGCCCAGGAACGTGTTGCCGCTCTTGGCGGTGGTATTGCCCGTATTAAGGTTGGTGCCGCTACCGAGACGGAGTTGAAGGACAAGAAACTCCGATATGAGGATGCTCTTAACTCTGTCCAATCGGCACGTGAGTTGGGAATTGTTCCAGGAGGAGGTGCTTGTCTCGCATACATTCAAGATAAGTTTATGGATGAGATTTTGGACTCATTTGATGATGAGGATCAGAGGGCTGGTGCTGCTATTTTGATGAAGAGTTTGAGTGAGCCTTGTTGTCAGGTGGCGGAGAATGCTGGTATTGAGGGTGCTGTTGTGTTGAGTAAGATTGTTGAATTGTGCAATGAGAAAGGGGTGAGTAGTTTGTTGTCTTGTTTGATTGCATTCTGAATCTAATTTTGTGATGTCGAATTATTGCTCTCGTTCACGTTCATTCATCTCACACAATTCTTTTGTCCATCCTGTCAACCTCTTTCCTACTCGTATCAAATAATAGTTTGGATTCGGATGGAATGCCGCCAACAATAAATACTGCGACCTAATGGAAGCTGGAGTAGTTGATCCTGCTAAGGTTACAATCAACGCTGTTGAAAACTCAGCAAGTGTTGCCGGTCTTGTCTTGACAACTGAATGCTTGGTTACCGAAATTCCAGTGTTTGAGAGTGAGGAAGATATGCAGAGGAGATTTGATTCCGAGGGTATGGGCGCGGGCATGGGTATGGGTGGTATGTAAGCCTAAAAGGGGAATAAATATATAGGTTAGGGCAGATAGAACTGTTTGAATCTAGCAAAATGGGGGACTCTGGGAATGAATATCTGTAAAGTAGTATCTCCTGTTTGTCGCTCTATATATATAATATACTTATCTCTCTGTTCTTGACGTCTTCGTTCTTGTCAGGAGAGAGAAGAGGTATGTTCCCCCTATCTTTCTCTCCTACAATATCTCTACTACTATCTTACATCTCGATCTTCATATTCCCATCTTTATCATACTTGGCGCAGAGAGCTCCACCAAAGTAAGGCGTGCAAGGCTTGTCATTCCATTCCCTTGCCTCTGGATCCTTGATCTTGGCAAATGTATCGATTGCAGTGTGGGCACTTGTAGTTTCCTTCGACCATGAATCAAAAGACACAGTCCCATTATCAACTCGAGCAAAGGGTGACATGTTTATGCTAGTGTCTCATTGGAAAGCTGAGTCAATGAAGAATACGATAGACCCTTCGGAATAGCTCGTCTCCCTGTCGCTTGGCCATCATTCATTGCCACGCATTACCCATTCCTTTCCGAATTATTCGCCCAATCCTTCCTATCTCAGCTTGTAGTGGTCGTAGGAAGGCAATGTGTGGCGTTTTGGAAAGCTCTCATTGAGCTCTATCGATTGGTTGTAGTTTCAAGGCGTAATATCGATCATTTGCCAATAGTCTCAACTCGAGAGGGGGTTGGAATCCGAATTTCGAGCCCCAAATCAAAGTCAAAAATCCAGATTTTGACAAAAGAGAAGCAAATCGACGTATTGACCTCCACCACCGCCGTCATTGTCATTAACAACATTAACGATAACATCAAATCCTCCATCTCCCTCGCCTGACGGCTCACTCGAATTTGTTCCACCGACATCATCAACTACTGCTCCTCTCCTTCGCCTTACGGCTCACTTGCCATCATAATACTCATCGGCGGTGGTGTTGAACAATATCACTCTTACAACTACTTCGCCTTACGGCTCACTCTCATCCGCCGCAACAAATTCATCATCATCATCGGCGGTGGTGGTGGATTGTTACGTTGTATCCACCGCCACCACAACATCCACCACCAACAACAATCTCATCATCACCACCACCGCCGAATAATGACTACTTCGCCTTGCGGCTCGCTCTTGTAGTTGTGGGTGATGGATGTTGGGTGGGGTGGTGATGAGATTGTTGGTAGATTGTTGTTGTCCAACAAGTAGCTAGTGATGATTAATGGACGGTACATGTAACTATTATCATGTTGCACCTGCATTAAAGGAAGTGTCTTCAGCGAAGCGTTGGATGCGCTCGTAATTAAGTTCATTGATGAGGCTGCATTAATACACAGTGTATTCAGCGAAGCGTTCTTAGTCGGGGTAATTGATGTGTGCCAACCAATCATGGACGGCACTGCATTAAGGTGGGCGCTTTTTGAGATTTTAGGTGTACCAACCCTCATGTTACATCCTGCTTTAAATTGTCAATTTTTGCGAGTTCGACCGCAGGGAGAACGAAGCTGCGAATCTTTTTGTTGCGTCAATAATACCACTAATCGATAGCGATTGAAGAGACGATTCCAACGGTGGTCATATTGTATTTTGGTCAATTTTGGACCTCTACTTGTAAATCCGGCTGTCGGCTTGATTTGCAAGCCGCCGACGGCTTTCTAACCCCCTTTTTGACCGGGACGATCTGTCAATGAGTCGATATTTGGCCTCCATACCCCTCTAGATCGATAGAGCAGCTCAAGGGCTTTCCAAAACGCCACTCATCGTCGTCATTGGCCGCCTAGAAGGCAAGATATCAGCAGATAACGGCAACATGGTGCATCTGATGAGTTGATGGTTGACGGTTGACGTTGACGGCGATTTATTTGAGCCAAAAGTTAGCCCAAGGGATTTGCAAAGGCTCGATGCGACAGAGATGTCCGTCTCAAAAAGTGCGCCAAAGCCTGTTTAGCGGTTGCCAAATTTTTTGGCTACCGCTAAATGCGCCAACCCAGCTCTTGTGAAAGGGGCCCAATTCCAAACCGGCGATTTTTGCATAAATAAGGACAGCGTTGATCTTTGGCGTCAACCAATCGTCTTGAACACATACGCATACAGCCAGCAGTCGGTCTACCTTTGCTATTAAGTCTTGACGCCCCGACTATATACAAGAAGAATGCCACGAAAATCCAAAAATGATGCCTACCTCCACGATGAAAGACATCAACCAAGCAATCAACATCAACGAAGCCGAAGTCTTCCATCGATCGATCTCCATCTCTATCGATTGCTATTCCTAGTGAATAAAGTAATACGCAGCAGCGTGGCGATCCTTAAAAGTGCAGCAGTATATATTCGAAATCATAAATAACAAAACAAATTGCAACCATGAAATTCCACAGCATCGCCCTCACAGCAGCCCTCCTCAGCCAAACTTCCGCCTTCACCACCACCACTTCCACAGGCGTGCACACTACTTCCACCTCCACAGCCCTAAACGCCAAAACCGTCTCCTTCAAAGAAGACTCACGCAAAAAACTCGTTTCCGGAATCAATCAAGTCGCCAACGCCGTCAAAGTAACCCTCGGACCCAAAGGACGCAATGTCGTCCTCGAACGGAATTACGGTGCTCCCGAAATTGTCAACGATGGTGTGACAATTGCACGTGAGATCTCGCTCGCTGATCCAGAATGCAATGTGGGCGTGCGATTAGTGCAGGAGGTGGCGTCCAAGAGTGATAGTAAGGCGGGGGATGGGACTACGACTAGTACGATTATGACTCAGGCGATTGTGAATAATGGGATGAAGGCTGTGACTAGTGGGGTTAATCCTATTGCGTTGAATGCGGGGATTAAGAAGGCTGCGGGTATGGTTACGGATAAGGTTAGAGAGTTGGCCACGGTGAGTAGTTGTTGACTGTATTGATTATATGATGTTTATTTGGCAAAGAGGACGACTGCTGTGAGAATAAACGAGGGTGGAACCAAACTTCAATATCAAAGAACCATCATCATCCACACAATATATAATATACATACGAAGTGACGAAGTCATTCTTTCCCCGTCTGATCGATAGATGCAGAGACAATGAAAGGCCCTGTCCTATAAGCCAGTTGGACAATTTGGGTTGACTCTGATCGGTGTATATTATATAGTTTGTCATGATGGATGGATGCATGTTGTTGTGTTTGAGTGCATCTAAGATGATGTGGTATGGCACGGTGGTTCAGTCATCACGTGTTGTACATGACCTCGACACACATTCATTATTGATATGCCCCATTCATCCATTTCATCTCACCATTTCACTCCCTCATCATCATTTCTACACACAGCAAATTAACGGAATCGAAGATCTCCAATCCGTAGCCACCATCGCCTCCGGATCAGTCGACATGGGCCGCATCATCGCCCAAGCCTACGACAAGGTCGGAGAAAACGGATCCACCGTCATTGAAGAATCACAAACCCTATTCGACGAAATTGAATTCACCGAAGGTCTCACTATCGATCGTGGATACATCTCACCCTACTTTGTCAAGGATCAGGAACGTCAAGTTGCCGAACTTGTGAGTCCACGTGTTCTTGTGACGGATGCCAAGATTGATAATGTTAATGAGATTGTACCATTGTTGGAACAATTGGTCAAGACTAAGGAGCCTGTCCTTATGATTGCGGAGGATGTTACTGGAGATGCCCTTTCGGCGTTGGTGGTGAATAAGATGAGGGGAGTGTTGGATGTGGTTGCCATTCGTGCACCTGGCTTTGGTCAACGTAGAAAGGCATACTTGCAAGATATTGCCATTGCTACTGGTGCTACCTATGTTGCCGAGGAGGTGGGTATTACCCTCGACTCTGTTACCACCGATATGTTGGGAACGTGTGATCGTGTCGTTATTGCCAAGGAGCTTACTACCATTGTTACCGATGGTAAGCAGGAGGCTGCTATTGAGGCTCGTATTGCCCAAATCAAACGTGAGGGAGAGGAGGCCGATACTGACTTTGACAAAGATAAGGCCCAGGAACGTGTTGCCGCTCTTGGCGGTGGTATTGCCCGTATTAAGGTTGGTGCCGCTACCGAGACGGAGTTGAAGGACAAGAAACTCCGATATGAGGATGCTCTTAACTCTGTCCAATCGGCACGTGAGTTGGGAATTGTGCCAGGAGGAGGTGCTTGTCTCGCATACATTCAAGATAAGTTTATGGATGAGATTTTGGACTCATTTGATGATGAGGATCAGAGGGCTGGTGCTGCTATTTTGATGAAGAGTTTGAGTGAGCCTTGTTGTCAGGTGGCGGAGAATGCTGGTATTGAGGGTGCTGTTGTGTTGAGTAAGATTGTTGAATTGTGCAATGAGAAAGGGGTGAGTAGTTTGTTGTCTTGTTTGATTGCATTCTGAATCTAATTTTGTGATGTCGAATTATTGCTCTCGTTCACGTTCATTCATCTCACACAATTCTTTTGTCCATCCTGTCAACCTCTTTCCTACTCGTATCAAATAATAGTTTGGATTCGGATGGAATGCCGCCAACAATAAATACTGCGACCTAATGGAAGCTGGAGTAGTTGATCCTGCTAAGGTTACAATCAACGCTGTTGAAAACTCAGCAAGTGTTGCCGGTCTTGTCTTGACAACTGAATGCTTGGTTACCGAAATTCCAGTGTTTGAGAGTGAGGAAGATATGCAGAGGAGATTTGATTCCGAGGGTATGGGCGCGGGCATGGGTATGGGTGGTATGTAAGCCTAAAAGGGGAATAAATATATAGGTTAGGGCAGATAGAACTGTTTGAATCTAGCAAAATGGGGGACTCTGGGAATGAATATCTGTTAAAGTAGTATCTCCTGTTTGTCGCTCTATATATATAATATACTTATCTCTCTGTTCTTGACGTCTTCGTTCTTGTCAGGAGAGAGAAGAGGTATGTTCCCCCTATCTTTCTCTCCTACAATATCTCTACTACTATCTTACATCTCGATCTTCATATTCCCATCTTTATCATACTTGGCGCAGAGAGCTCCACCAAAGTAAGGCGTGCAAGGCTTGTCATTCCATTCCCTTGCCTCTGGATCCTTGATCTTGGCAAATGTATCGATTGCAGTTGTAGTTTCCTTCGACCATGAATCAAAAGACACAGTCCCATTATCAACTCGAGCAAAGGGTGACATATTCATGCCCCGTTTCATCGCTTCTGATGCTGCTTTTTTGTATAATTCTCTCCCTGGAGCATCCATCTCGAGCCCAAGCCTCTTGTATGAGCATTTTTGTGAGAATCGGCTTTCATCAGTGGTACGTAGCTGGGTTGCAATATGCAGAGTAATATCTCTCACGCAGTTGTTGGGTGGCGGGACAAAGTATCCACATAAATCAATGGCGGCATCCTTTATGCATGTATCCACCGTCTCCTCACCTATACGGAATGGTCTACACTGTTTTCGAGATAATGGATCAACGTGTGGATTGTAAAAGTCAATGGCGAACTCATTGCCCATGTGATTCATAATGCCGAAGTCGAGATATTCCCAAGCCCGATATCTTTCACAGCTCAAGGATTCAGTTTGATTGCAAAGTTCATCCAAGAGCTCCCAGTAGATGTTTTCACGGACAATTGGGTGATGGTCTTTGGCGGCTTCCTTGCCCCAATTCAGTAGTGCGTCGACAGGCTCTTCACCTTCGAAGATGATGAGGTCGGGAAGCCTCCCCTCGAAGGTGTGCATTGCTTTATCCACAGAGGCGTCCGGCTCGACCAGGACTGCTTGCAGGATCGATACAATGACAATGATGTAGATTGGAACTACAACCTTTAGCGATGCATGCAATTTCTTCTTCACGGGAGGGATGCTAACCAACAGAAAGAAGAGTATTTGGAGAGCAAAGAGTAAAAGGACGCAGAACAGTGGATGCTCCATCATCTTTTGGATTTTTTATCAGAGCAACATGCGTGATTGATAAGAGTGGCAGTAGAAGAGATATGATGCTAAAGAGAACACTCAGGAGACTCACCGAAACAGCAGTATCTCCCTTCAACATCTTTGAAATCTTGTCTCCAAAAGGCAGGTCACTGAATGACGACAAATGCTTCACACCGACAAACTGACGCTTGCAAGTTTCATTGCCAAACTTTTCGTAGTCAAGCTTTGTTATTTGCGTCTTCTTGTACACAATTGCTTTGAATCTATTACAAGGGACTTCTGGACGCTTGCAAATGTCATCGAAGCTCACTCGTTGGTCGAATGCCGTCATATTGTAATGCATTCTGATATTGTAGAGCACGTCGACTACCTCTTCATCCTCCCAAATGACCAGCTTCCCTAGCGTTTTATTGCCCATGCTAAAGTTGTTGTCAAAATACTTGACTGCCTTCTCACGCTTGCAGTCGACAGATGGCTTGGCGCAGATTTGCTTCACCATTCCACGGAAGTCCCAATTCTTTTTGAACAGTCCATTCGTCGCAAAGAAGGCGAAGATGTCATCAGCGGGCTCATTGCCTTCATTGAGCTCCAGCATATTGATATGACCGCCATCTGGATCGCTGATTGAAATGGACAAGTATACTGCTTGACGTCTTTTGCAGATGACCGTGTCTGATTCACAGGCTGAGTTTACAATGACTGCAAGCAATATTTATCGAAAAGGGGAGGAAAAGATATGAGTAAATGAACATGAACATGATGACTTGTAGTAGACAACAACAGTGAAGGAGCAAGCCATACTCACAATCGTAATATTTGGCAGCATTGTTCTCTTTGCACCACTTGAATACTTTATCTGCAGGCTCTTCGTTCTCGTAGATAACAAGCCTGCCAATTGGAGAGCCGTCGCTCTCATTGATCGTTCGATTGTAGACAACAGCAATATTCCTTGTACACAGCACTCGCGCATGGCCGCATGCCTGTTCAAACATGTGATTCTTCAAGGCGATCTCATCTACACTGACTTTGGACTGACGGAGGAATCGAACGACGGCATCAATCACTTCTTCATTCTCATAAATTTCAATCGCCCCCAAATTGTTCCCCTGTTCATCATTGATTATCTTTCGATACACCACTGGAACCCTCGTAGAACAGATGATGGAATCTGATTCGCCGCACACGACATCGAGGAGATTGTTTCTAAAGCCAATCGCATTGCCAAGGTCGACGTCGCTCGCAATGTTTTGGACAAACGCATCCACCACGTTTATTGCTTCCTGCCCTTCGTAGATTTCAAGCCTGCCCAACTGGTGGCCCTTCTCGTTCGTTAAACTATTCCCCCAAAGCAACTTGCGAGATTCGACATTCGCACCCGCACATGAGAGCAATGTAACGAATGACAGAGATAGAAGCAGGAGCAAATTGTTCATAACGAATTTTCGGGGGTAACTTATCAGTATAACAACGGAGACGATGTGCTTCACTGTTCAAAAATTTTTCTTCCTTTAGCTCTAAACTTCAAAAAGGCGGGATCTTAACTTTCTCTTCGAACAATTCCTGATTGCTTACATCCTCATTCTATAGCATCGCCCCCGCTGCCTCGAGTCAATAAGCCGGCCATCATAGAGGGCATTAAGTCCCTGCACACTAGCTCATTCAAAGCTGCATCTGCATCATTTCATCAGCAATCGGTATTCTCTCCACTCCTCCCGAGTAACATTATTCTCCCTCTTTCCATCGGCATTGCTCTGGATCCTCTGTGCCTCCTCCTCATCCGCCTCCACTGCCTCCGCCGCCGCAAAAGAATCAAGAAATTCTAGCACCACGATGGGACTGAAGAAGCCTGCCCATTTGCGAGTGAATCGCCTTCATTATAAGTCCAGGAAGAAGGACAACGATGGACCGAAGTATCACTTCCTACGCTTCTCGAAGAATGCCGACGCTGAAGAGGTAGAGGTAGACACCTTCCTTGTCACATTGCAAATCCGAGGTAGTGAGAATGATTCTTCCTCTGTGCAGCTCACTATACCGCTTCGACCGGGCATGACCATTGGTGAAGCCAAACTTGAGATTGCTCATATAGCTGGAATTCCACTCGAACAGCTACATTTGTACGCTCGTCATCATCTGCTATTTATTACAGAAAGATGACTCCACAATATCGGAACTTGACATTCAAGAAGGGGCAACGTTGCTCGTTCGTCAAGGAGCTTTCATGGATCTTGAGCTGGCATCCACTGCTCTTGATCTTTCGACCGATGCAAAAGAGGACGAGATAAGAAAGACATCCAAAAAGCTTTCTATCAAGCTTCATCCGGACAAATACGAAGATGATGCAGAGAAGAAGGAGGCGGGAGAGCAATTCAAAGTCGTTCAATATGCCATGCGATTCATGATGGATAATCTTTGTGTGTCAAAGCTGGCGCTCATCATACGCAGATCTAACTCTCCCAAATTCACGCTGAACGTGAGATCGAGTCACACCATTTCTGATGTAAAGAATGAGCTGGAGTGTGTTTCTTCAGACAAGCTGTGCGTGTTATTCAATGGTCAACTATTGAAGGACGACCGCACACTTTCTGATTACAATATCGCTAATGAAAACAATCTCGACTTCAAGATATCCGGTGGAGACACAATCTCTCTTGGTGCCACATTGACCACTCCCATCGCTTCCCTCAAAGATATGATCTCAGAGAAGGTAGGCATCGCCAAGGCGGAGCAGCGTTTGTGTTTGGTGCGAAGCACTCATTGAGTACAATATTTATGAGGAATGCACTTTGGACTTGCTGGGTCGAATGAGAGGAGGGAACCCAGACCCAGGCAAGTCTGCTTGTATTATCAGACTTTCTCTCCTAGAATCTTCATCCAAATTTGTTCACTGTGTAATGCAGATGGAAATCACATCTCACAGGTTTCAAGTTCAACTACCATTGAAATGCCGCCATCGACTGAGCTAGTATCATCTCGTGTAGTGAGTAGTCGTGGCACCTACTCGCATGATAGTGGAGAATGTATCAGCATCAAGGGCTCATGGGCCCTGGGGCTCGACATTCTTGAGAATCCCCAGGGCGAATGTAATGAATTTCTCTACAAAAGGCAAGGCACCTGTAGCTCCCAAGAAATACCTCAGTCTGGGACGTACACTGGATGTATCACGGTCACGGATGAAGTCCGGTTGGAGTTCATAGAGAATAATGAGGGATTCTACAATGTTGGAGGAAATGAATCCAACCAATATGGATCGTACACAGACACAGTCGCTGGAACGTTGAAGGATAGCTTATTCACTATCAACCGCACCTTCTCGTCAGAAAAAGATGCGGTAGATGAAGATGATCTTCCGTCCAGTCCTGTTCGGATTCGTACACGGAACGTCCGTCTTTCCGGCGATGATTTCGTGCTTGACGTAGATGAGCCTGAGACTGAGCAGAAGGTCATCAACAACGACGTAGAGGAGTATGTTGATATTGATATTGCAGATCCATCCACTGCAGAACGAGCTCCAAAACGCAGAAGACTGTCGTGGGAAAATTCCTTTGCAAAGCTTGTAGCGTACAAAGAGCAGCATGGCGATACCAATGTTCCACAGAGCTACGAAGATAAACAGCTTGCGATTTGGGTAATGACTACTCGAGCTCAGTATCGGAAGATGCAGCAGGGTGAGCATTCACCTTCTCTGACTGAAGAACGTGTTGCTCAACTTGAGGAAGAGGGGTTCGTCTGGGATGTAAGGGCAAACATTTGGAACATCCACTACCAGAAGTTGGTCAAGTACAAGGAAGTTCATGGTACGACGAAAGTTTCAGCACGGCATGACTTGAAGCTATATCGGTGGGCTACAACCCAGCAAGAGAAGTACGCTCTCCTAAATGAGGAGCGTAAGAGCCTATTAGAGCCTGACAAGGCAAAGCTCTTACATGAAATTGGGTTTGACTTCTACAAGAGAGAATGCAGCAAGAAGGTGCATCGAATTGTCTCTTGATTTTATTCCTTATGATGTAATGCGTATTGCACTTCTTTATCTCTTTATTGCTCTAGTATTGCGATGATTAGATTATAGATTGTTGTTCTTTTGATTTTATGGGACGATACTGCCTTGAATGCCAAATAAAGCAAGAAGTTCGCCCAAGACACTGAATGAAATAAATAAAAGTGTGATCAAGGAAGTGGTCTGGCTTCTCATCAAAGACGCGTATCTGACCACCTATTGTACCGCCGCTTGCCGACGCCGCCCGCCCCGGCCGACCTACCACCACGCCACCGCATGCACAGCACAGGGTTGTGGAGTGCATACATGCTCGGACCATGGACGACACTCAGCGTGACGAAATCAACTCACGCCGCCAGGACGAGCTCGAGGCGCTCCGAGCATTTTACGGTCATCAATTGCGCTCCTCTCTCCCTGCTCTGTTTCCTCCTCCTCGCAGTGGCGACACATCAAATGCAAATGACGATGACGACGACTCAGAGATTTCTTTGAGTGGTCCTTGGTTCATCGAGCTAATCGACAATTCAGGCAATAGCTGCAGCAGCACTTATAATAGTTACAAGATTCCAACGTTGGAAATTCGACTGCCGCCTCACTATCCGCTCAGCCCGCCGCCTTCATCACAAAATGCTTCTCGGCTTACACCGATTTTGCATCACGTGGACAATCATAATCTTCTGACCTCATTACAGAAACAAGCACTAATCGAGGAACTGATTGAAATGTACGAACCTGACATGGATATGGCAATCATGTGGGCGGAGAGATGTCGTGAGGAGTTTTTAGATGTGGATCTTTCCGTCATGTCTACAAAAGCTGCTGATACCAGTAACAATGATGCCGCTGAAAATAATGATAACTGTGACGACAAACATCAATCACTATCAATTCGATTCCTAACATTCAATCATCTTCTCTACGGTAAATCGCACAAGAAGGAATCACAAATTGTGTCACTAGCGGGTAAGTCGGGTCTAGTCGGATTCATAGTCTACGGCACGCCTGGAATTATCGGGCTGTTGATGCACAGCGGAGACGATGAGGACATACTTGACTTTGCAAAAGAGTGCAGTAACCGAATTGGAAAACGTGCTACGGTATCGGACTTTGAAATGAACATTGCTCATGACGGTGGATTACTTTCGTCTCCTGAGTATGACAGTGTTGTTGTAGAAGCAGAGGGAGGGAGAAATAATGGGGGGAAGAATAAATCGTCTTCTACAAGTAACAAGAAGTCAAAGAGCAAAGGTAATAATAACAACAAAGGCAACATCGGCAACAATTTGAACATCACTGGAGATTCATCATCAACACCACTGCTTGTAAATCTTTTGGGTGCCGATAGAGTTACAGCAACAAACGATTCGGTGTCAATTGCTAACAACAAGTCAGGTTTACGTCATTTTGATTCACTTGCCGAGCTGAAGGCAGTGTTGCCTGGTGGAGTTGTACAAAGTATCTTGGGACTGTAGACAGCAGAGTTGAATGGTGAAATATAATACAAGGGCAAATGATATGATGATATGTTCATGGCGGCCGGATGAAAAGGAAGGGGAAGGGAAGCGGAAGCCATCATCGTCATCTATTATTACTTCTCCACTGAAGTAATAGAGACTGACAAAAGTTAAATAAAGCCCAACTTGATGGATTAAGTTTAAACTGCTCTGGCTCTACAATATTACAATTATTTGACTCGGCTTATGCACAGGCAAGGGAAATTGGGGCGGATCAAATACTTCAGTCATTACATTTTAGTGTATTAGTTCTGGAAGTGGAAGCCATCATGTTCTCTCTAGGTATGTCTCCTCTTCTTTTTCATACTGCCTCCAGTTTCTTTGTATTTATCTTCTTTCTCTCTCCTCTCTTTCTTCAACCTCTCAACTTTTAGCTTCAGCTGTGTCTTCCCGTCCTTGGTCTTCTCTCTTGTGGATTCGATTTCACGTCTCTTCTTGTGAAGGTTATCGACCTTTGCCTGCTTCTGTGCGATTCCGTGCTGCATTCGGCCGTAGAGACGGGCTGCCTTTTTGGACATAAGAGCCTTTGCAAGCTCCGCTGCCTCCTCATCCTGAGTTTTCAGTAAGAAGTGGAATAATCTGGTGAATAATATGATGGGCGAAGAACAAAGATGTATGATCCAAAATACAGTTTGCTTACCTCTGTCTGTTTCTTCTTGATCGCCTTGCGTTCTGCCACTGCGTCATCCTCTTCTTCACTCTCAACGTCCTCCTCACTCTCGTCGGCAATAGACTCTGCGTCTTCATCGGATGCAGAATCATCTCCCTCGGGCACTTCATCGCTGTCCTTGATAATCGCTTTAACAGCACCACTGTCCACATTGTCTGCCTCGTTTTCATCGAGCATCTCGCCGTTTCGGATCTTCTCAATCTCCTCCTTGTACTTGGGCACATATCCCTCCTCGTTATCATCTACCCATGGACTCAAATGAGGAGGTAATTCATGTCCAACACCGTACTTTTGGACAGGTAAAATAAAGTTGAAATTGGCACTGTCCAAGACCCACTGGGGCTGAATGTACTCCCTTGATTTTGGCAATGCACCGTAGCTTGGAAGCAGTTTCGGACGATCTACTACATGATGAGTAATACTGCTATCATCCATGAGAATAGGTGAATCTTGACCTTCCCACCCCACTTTCCCACCATATGATAGAATTATCAATTCCAAATACCCACGGGGAACCTCACGAGAAAGAAAGAAAGTCATGTTGTGAAACAATTGATGACGTTTTTGGGCATCGGGGCTCGTGATGACAATGTTGCCATTTTCATTGATGCTCGTTGCCGAGTCATCAATGGCTTCTAGCGCCTCCCGAAGAGGTGCCGCAATCGGTACCTGGTCCTCATCTTCGTCCACAAAATCATCATCGTCGTCATCATCCTCATTATCATCACCATCTTCCTCTACGCCCTTCAACGCTTCATCAATCGACTGCATCAACTCTCTCTGTTTCTTTTTCTGTGCCCTGACAGCCTTCCTGTTCACCTCATCGGATGCATCATTGCCATCATCATTGTTGCCATCATTACTTTGCATCGCATCCTTCACAGCATCGGCAGCCGAATTACCCTTGGCAGCATCATTCAATGCCAATTGCAATGCTGACAAGTTCGCTGCAAGCACCGACGTGGCCTTTCCACCCAGGGTTGGATGCAATGTAGCACTGCTGACATTACTTTCTCCACCACCACCGGAAGCCACTGTTGGCAACGGATAACGAACACCCATCTCACCATACAATTTGAACAAAACAAAGCCCAATAGAGTTTCGTAAAACTCAAAGAATGTGAGCATGACACGGAAGTCGACTCCCTCTGGGATGTGCTGTGTGAAGTTATGGGGAGTGACCCAACGTACGGGAACTGCCTGGCCAGAAGTCTGCACCATAAGATATGAAAATGAGTACAATTGTTGCATGGATAAAGCATAGCTGTTCCAACTACAAAAAGAATCATCAAACTCACCATGATATCCGCCTCCAAATAAACACCCTTGACACTAATAAAACTCTTCGTCACACTCCCAGTAACCGAACAATACGCCCCCCAACTCGCCGCCAACTGCTGTGCCTTCCTCGTAATTCCACTCTTAATCTTCCCATCACTAGGCAGACACGCAAACAAATGAATGAGACACAACGCATCATCCAAATCACCCAAAGCATCCGCAAACCGGGGATAACGCTCCCTCACAAGATGATGCAGCGTATACTTGGGAGCCAGCGGTTCCTTCCTGCGAGCCTCATCCTTCTCATGACGATTGGCACTCCGACGAACTTTCTTCATGAAGGCGCGGAACTCACGGAATTTATCCAACAGCGGCTCATGAGCCAACGCCTTGACATCCTTAATATGATAAAACACCTGCCCCTTTTTGTTCTTGGGAGCCTTCTTGGGCTGACGGGGATACACTCCCTTGAGAATGCACAGGCGGCGAAAGTCACGGAGGGAAATTTGCAGTTTCTTGAGGACCTTGGCACGTCCAATGAAAGTGGCGTCGAGTCCGGCGTGGTGGCGTTTACGGACCTTTCCCATGCGGGAGAGTTTTTGTTGTTGGGAGCTGCCGGAGTGGATGGCGGCCTTGATGGACTTTTTCTTCGTGCGGCCTTTGATGCGGTTACCCATTTTGATGTTGTTGTTTGTTATTAATAATAATGCAGCGTGGTAGTTTGCAAATAATCCTCTATTGTTTGGCGTTCAAGAGTGCTCCTAATTACTATGAGGTACGAGCAGCATGATGGAGAGATGAATTGCGCTAATGTTCTGTCAAAAGATTTGGGTGGCTGTGAAGATGAAGCTCATTGAGATGTTGCAACTGTCGTTCAGATGTGCATCTGAGATGCTGTGACAAATCGCAAAGCTTGTTTATCGCGTTCGGCTTTCAGAGCTCGGCATTATTGCACAGCCGGCCGGCCCATCAACATTGCACAGCCCGATGAGAAACCTTTCGTGCATTGTAACACCTCGGGTAAGTAGGGCAATAATACATAGCTTCTTCAACAACACGCATCATTCACAGTTCGCTTTTGTCATAAATTAAACTTCTATCACATCATAATAACGCAATCAATAAACAATGGTCTCCATCTTCAAGAAGAATAACAGCAGCAGCAGCAGAAAGATGTTCAAGGCCAAGATGATGAGCAAGAGCAGTCTATCCGTCACTATCGACAGCCCTGTCAGCCGCAGCGATCTCTCCATTGCGACGGAGCCGATGACAATCGCCGGCCTCATCGGCAATCGTCGTTGGTCTCTCCTCGAGCACCTCCTTATGGACGGAGCTCCTCTCAGCATAGATGGACCCGATATGGCCGAGCATGCCATCACAGAACATATTGTAGTGCACTTTGCAGTGCGTTTCCAGGCCCCGCTGCGTACGGTTTCCCTCCTATCCAAGTTATATCCTTCATCCATCTCATCACCTGATGCGTGTGGTCGCTATCCTGTACATGTCGCTTGCAAGTGGTCCGCCACACCTGATGTGGTGAACTATTTAGTTCGGTTGAACTCATCAGCATGTGGCGTCCAGGATAGCTTTGGCAAGACTCCCATGCATTACGTGGCTGAGTTCTATGTCGCCAACTATCAACTTCCATTAGAGATGTTATATCCTATGGATGAGAGCATGATGCAGGTGGTCAAGCTGCTCAAATCTGCCGCACCCACAAGTCTCAACCTTGAAGATGATGAGGGATGCAATGCGATAGAATATGCATTAGTCAATGATGTCAATATTAAAGTCATCAAAGTTATGCAGCGGGCCTGTCGTGATGATTGGAGACAGCGTAGTAAAGCTAGCGACGAAGGTCTGCGAAGAAGACATTCAGATCTCATTAAAGATCTGGAGGAACTGACCATGACTCTACAAGAAGATATGAGGAATGGGGGCTGTGACAAGGATTTGAAGTTTGCCCACCACTCGGCACTGACAACAAGGAGGAGGGGCTCGATGGTCCAGGTATCAAATGGGCGAGTTCATGTCGATGATCCTGCGGCAGACCCTCAAAAACCGACCACTGTCGCTGCTAGGTCTGCATAAGAGAGACAACCCAGAAAGATGTAGCATCTTTGCCTTTCGAATTGTATGTATTGATATCGACTTGACTTTCCTGCATGTTGCGTTTTTGAATCGAGTTTATAGTCTTCTTCCTGTTGAAGAAAGAATAGTCTTCTTCCTGTTAATGTTAAAGAATAATCAGTGTAAATAATTGAACACAGCCAAAAGACAAGCGTCCAGCTCTCAGAGCTCTACCAACAACGGGTTGCCAGAGTTGCAGATTGTGTTTCAGGAATTGGTAGCAATCCTACAGGAACCTACAGGAGTGCCATTTTCATCTGCGTTGCCTCATTTGCAGCGTCATGTTGTTTCACTTGCTTCCATGGTTTGCCACATTTGACCTTGCCGCACAGCACATCTCCTCCTAAAAAGCCAAGATCTCAATCAATCAAGAGACAATGTCTCTCACACATAAGCAAACATACCATAGCTATATCAAGATGAAGAGAGATGACCAAGATTGTTCTAGCATTCATTGTACTGGCTGGGTTTAGAGGATGCACCGCTCATACCCATACAATAGTGGTGACTTGCACACAGAAAACAAATGTGTGTCAGTACGCGGCTGCTGGTGGATGTCGAAGTGGAGAGGGAACAGAGAATTAGATTCTGCCGTGGAAACATTAGACCCCATCTCTTTTAAAGGCTGACCTGGCTGATGCGTGTTGACGGTGATTGTACTCTCTCTAGAGTTCCTCTTGTAGAAATAGTCGAGTCAGTCCCTTATTTTTGAAAAGCGAACGCTGCTGCCTGAAAAAGTAGAGCGGTTCATCCGCCTCTGCGGCAGCAGGTAGTAGCAAAAGTGCCAGCCGTCACAATATATCTATATACAATACAGCATCATCATAATAGAAGCATAATATAATCAAGATGAGCCTCTCAGATCCCTGGATGAGACATCAAGTCGCTGCCTTGACTTTTTGGCAAACACAGAGAAGCGGCGACTGAGTACTGGCTAGCATTCCGAGGAATTCCGAACTCCACGCATCAAGCCCGCTATCATATTCTCCACGGCTACACCAGCACCCTAAGAGGCGATTACTTTGAAGCGACGGATGATGATGTGAAGAATATGGAGCAGATATTTCGTGACAAGCACGAGCCCCGGCTTTTTCGGTTGGAGGCAGGATACACGCTCGGCGTCATGTCGTACTCTCGTAGTGAGCGTTTAAAGTGTCAAGAAATTTACCACCATGCAATTACGATCGGGGAGAAACAGCCAAAAAATTCCAAGCAAGAAAGATTGGAACAGAAAAAGATGCTCATGTTGACCCCTGGGGGCGAGCAAACGCAAAAAACTATGAAGGAACTGATGGATGTTGTTCTGAAGGATTGCCAAAACAATCTAAATGGACTGAACAAATCCAAAGTGAGATCTGCTAGTTCATTAGAGCGCACGGTGAATGAGGCAACTGCTGGCGGGGATCCACCACAAAAGAGAACTCATGTCATGCCCATAGGACGAGGTGGAACTAGTTTATCCAATTCCCCAGCAGAAGAGAGAGCCCCAGTCATGCCCATAGGAAGAGGTGGAATTAGTTTATCCAAAGAACAGATGAACAATCTCATTGATGTCGGCGGACTTCAATGCGACTGCTGCAAATGTAAATCAAAAAAGCTCCTCGTATGTCAAAGATGTAAGAAGGCGTACTACTGCAGTGCAGAATGTCAAGAAGCAATGGAGGGAAAATGGCCATAAACTGCACTGCAGGAAAGATGGGGAGTTCAAAGCAGAAGACCTTGTGCAAATTGCTCGATTGAAAAACAAACCTGAGCTCAACGATAAAATTGTTCGTGTTGTGGGTCCAGACAAGAACAATGAAGGGAGGTATGAAGTTAGGATGGAAGGATCAGTGAAGGGGGACAAGAGTTTTTCGATTGCAGCAGGGAATTTGAATCAGCTTCGACCGTATGATTGCAGGAAGTGAAGAGAGTGTCATGCATGAAGGCTCGTCTGAAATTATCGTGAAGTACTTTAGTTTTAATGATTTAAGTATCGATCAATGATCATTCCATGTCTTTAATTGACAAGAGAATCGCTACCGAAAAGTATCCTTCGTTTCTCGGCCAATGAATATGTATTCCACCTCTTATTGCTGTCCGTCAATCCTGTGACAAACATCGACCCCGACACTTCTTTTTCTGAGAGAATCGCGTCTAGCGTTGGCGCTAATCGCAGTTGTTGATTAACGAACCTATCGAAGTCATTATATGGATCCTCAACTCCATTGCTGTCAACGATTTCAGGATGATGAATTATCATCATTATTCCTGCTCTTCGAACCATAGCCGCCACATAAATGTAAGAGTAGTTGATAATATCTGACGCCATCACATCCTTTGCCTCGGCTATCACCTCCCTCGCGCTGTCAATGGGGCTGACGCGGCACTGAAACCACAAATGACCATAGTTGGGGTTTGCGCTGCAGCAGTGCAACTCCAACTCGGATGTGTCCACCACATCCTTCGCTATTGAATTTGGTTTTCGTTTGAGCTGTGCTTTCATAGCATCAGCTGCTTTCTTGGTGCATTGAGTAATGAATTGATATGCCTCTTCACGTCCCATCTTGTTCGACTTCAAGAATGCATCATACATTTTATTGATTAGAGGTTCAGCCAAGGGTACAAGCCATTTGCCAATCATGTCCAATCGCAACTGTTCCAAGAAGCTATCTCCGTATTGGGGAGTAAACCTCGCTGCAAATACAAGGTGACGAGAAGCTGCTTGCAAATCGAACGTTGGGCAAAAAGGGTTGAGGGATATCCTAGCACCCTCACACCATACTTCGCCCGACTTGGGGACAGATTTCAACGCAAGTTTTAGCACTTTCATTTGGCTCATTTCACCGTCTTCGTGACGAAGCTGGATAAGAGCTGCCCAAAGACGGCCAGTGCCGCGATGAATGTCCAACGCATCCTGAGCGAACACAATCGCTCTTTCCCGCAGACCACATCGGCATTCCAAATTGACCGATGATAGCCATACCTTCCAATCACTTTTACCGTGTTCATTACGGGCCTTACAAAGAATTGAGCGCGACAACGCCAAGTCACCGCAGAATTCTTCAAGCCTAGCACACTCGAGGAGCACGGTCGATCGGCCCTTTTCCGTCACACAGTCGTAAGCACGGAGGAAGAGATCCCTAGCTCCATTTGTATTACCACAAGACACTTCGGTTCGACCACTCGCTAGCCATATTTTCCAAACCAAATTTGGCGGACTTAACATGATTGCCTTTGAGTACGATCTCCTAGTTGCATAGAGCGCCTTCTTAAGACTCAGTTTTGGCTTCTCTCCCATAAGCAACACTGCCGCCCTCTCTTGACTTTGAGCCGCCTCAAAGTGGACTCTCCACAACAATTCGCGACTGATATTGTCAGCTCGAGATACCATGTCCATTGTTTTGGGAAGGTCGTATGCTTTTCGGGAGAGATCTTCCTTTTCCAGTAATCGAAAGGCTACCAAATACAAAGGACCATATCGTGGTAACTCCTTCAGACCCTTTTCCACAATGGAAAATGCCTCCGCGGGATCTCCATAATCCCGTTCAAACTCACTGTGAATCTTATACAACGGGCCATACCAGGGAACATGATGCGTGAGATACTTGAGCCACTCCCTGGCGATGGAATATCGTCCAGCCCTTGCCTCCATCTGCGCCCCCTCGAGAATTGTTTTCCAAGACTTTTCAATACTGGAATCTTTCAATCTAGCCAAGAGCTGCCTCGAATGGTCTAGATGGCCCGTTCGTTCGTAGAATTTGAGGGCACGGACCAATAAATTTTCATTGGTCGAGCAATGTTGCAGCCCCTCCTCGAGGATGTCAGCGCAGCGCTTCAAATTCCCACTCTCTTCTTCCAACTTACTGTACTCCAACCAACATTGACTAGCATTGGGTTGGATCTGACACGCCCTGCGATAATATTGTCGTGATGCGTCAATCTCATTCGATCGCTTGGCAAGGTCGGCAAGTTCGAGATATACCCTCCAATGCGTTGCGGGAGGGAGGTACATACCAGGACTGTCCTTGGTGATGGAAGCAAGGGCGTAGTCCCTTGCTGCACTTAACGATTCAGCTTCTCGCTGACGAAAGTTTCGTCCGAATTCCTTGAAGGCTTGACGTTCGGTGGGACTTTCCATGATGAATTGCTTCTCGTCGTCACCTCCTCCGCCGCCGACAACACTACCACCACTAAATGCAGACTTGGAGGAAGGCCTCGCATTATTAGTCCGATGCATACTGGCACCAGGATGATTCCTGACTTCTTGAGAGGCACCCAAGGCGGGAGAATTGGGATGCATGTACTTCTTCACATCGTTAACATTGCCATCATTTGACAATCCCTTCTTTAGTTGACGATCTCCCATGGCAGCAATTGACGAAATACGGCTGGGGGACAATGATGCTGATTCAAATAGACCCCCCAAAGAACCAACATCTTGACCATTGTTGGTATTATTACCTCTTCTCTCCCCCCTTCCTCCAACTCCTCCTCCCCCCTGCTGATGCTGTGGACTAAGATGTTCATACCTCTCCTGATATGGCAATTGGGAAGGAGGCGCCAAGCTTCTCCCCCCAGGTGAATAATGACTTTGATTGCTGTTGTTGCTGTTGTACCAACCATGCTGTCCGTCATCGGAGGGTGCCAAATTCAACCCCGGACGGGTCTGTTTCAACACTGATGATTGCGGAGATGTAGGATTAACCGAAACTGAAACAGCAGCTGCGGCGGCACTCCCACTGAATGCGCTACCGACACTACTGGCGGTATCCTTTCGATGACGTTCGTTGGGGGATCCCTTCTTTTTGATTGGGGAGGATGGATGTGAATGAATTGAATGATGATCTTGCTGTTCTGGATGTTCATGTTGCGGTGGTGGTGGTGGAGCGTAACTTCCATGATGTTGATGAGGATGATGATGTGGCTGTTGTTGCTGCTGCTGCTGAGGAGGAGGGGGGTACCCAAAATTAGGCATAAACGGAGACAATGTCCGAAGATCTCCTCCCCCTCCTCCAAACATTTCAGGAGAGACATGTCCAGATACAGGGATGGCATGAAATCCAAATTCGGGGGAGGCATGACCGGGAATTCCCCCCATACCCTGGTGGTGATGATGATGGTAGTTTTGGTGATGAGGAGGATGATACGACGATGCTCCTCCCCCACCTCCCCAAGTTGCTGCTGCGCCCACATTCTGTTGAGAACCCGGAGGATGCCATTCCGAAGTATTCACATTAAACTCCGGGATGGGTGACCACGACCCATGAGTACTACTCGCAGCAACACCGACTGAGGAATTATTGGTCGAAAGGGGAGGGGGCTGTTGCGCATACCCTAAATTATTATTCGTTGGGGGATAATGCTGACCATAATCCGTAGGGAGTGTTATGGGAGACACTCCATGCAATGACGGAGGATGATGATGTGACCCTCCCCCATATGGAAGATATTGATAATTATGCGGGGGAGGATGCAAGGGTGAAAAATATCCCGGTTGTTGATGGGGATGATGATGAGAAGGATGTTGATGCGGATATTGCTGTTGTGGATGATGCTGCTGTTGCTGCTGTTGCCTCCCCCTTTGCTGCTGATGCTGCTGCTGTTGTCGTTGAGGATGATGACGTGAATGCTGTTGCTGATGCTGCGGTTGCGACCCCCCACCACCCTGTCGTCGTGAATGTTTCGGTGTAGGACGAATGGGTTGCTGCTCCTTCGTACTCTTTTGTGGAGATTCAATCACCCCCACCACGACGCTACCAACACCCACCGAAGCAATTGTTGAAGCAATGGTACTCCCATCACTCATACTCAATGCATTCTCTTCATCGCCATCAATAATATCATCACCATCATCCCTTTCAATATCAACAATATTAATATCATCGTCATCATCATCATCATCATGAACACTACTCTCAAAATTCAACTCATCCATCGATTCATCATCACTATCAAACGCACCATCCGATCCAGACGATTGTCTCTGACTCTGAATCCTTCGAAACTCCGTAGGCTTGATAATAATATCCTCCTCCGTATTACTCTCATCCAAAGTAGTAGTACCATCATGTCCAATATTCTTATTCAAAGAAGCAATATTCGATTTATTCGTAGTAATGGGAGTACCACCCCTCCCCCTCAATCGTTGTTGTTTACTCCCATGACTACTCAATTGAGGTTCCTTCATTATACCTCCTCCACTAGTACCACTCACAGCACCATTGGCATCCCCCTCATCATCATCCAACAAATTATCAATTGAATTAGTCAACTGCAACGTATTCGGTGACAATGCATTGAAACGACCATGCAAATCTGGATTTTTGGAGAGGGTGAAGTGTGCAGGTGTGTAGAGTTGCCTTCCTCCTCCTCCATTGTTATTGATAGATGTTGTGGTTGCTGCTGGAGTTGGCATGGTTGCTGCTGCAGGTGTAGTGGTATTGAAATGACCAGTGTTGTTGTTGTTGTTGTTGTTGTTGTTGTTGTTGTTGTTGTTGTTGTTGTTGCTATTGTTGTTGCTGCTGTTGACTTGAGGAGTGCTCAAATTATTGACATGCAGAGAACTGTTAGCTGCTCCCGATAGCTGCTGCTGCTTGGCAGATGGAGTTTGCAATGGTTGATGATGATGCAAGTTCTTTTGAGGAGTCTCGGCAGCAGCATAACTATTCGTACTATTCGCAGCAGCAGCAGCAGTAGCATTATGCTTTGATTGTGTTTGCAATGCTCCTGCCCCAGGAGTACGACGATGATGATGTATGAGAGAGTGTGGATCGTTATTACTGTGGAGAGTTCTTTCGGATGGTGGACCTGGCGTGCGTCTCATGTGATTGGTGGTCGCAGTGCCATTATTATTATTATTGCCACCACCACCACCACCATTACTATTATCGGCATGTCGTATCATTGCCGGAGTAGCAGGATAAGCTGATTTCCGATTGGCTCCAATCATTATCGTCGATGAAGTCGCCGCATTAGTATTAGCAGTGTGATCCACAGCAACGGAAGGCGAGGGAGTCGGAGATTTCAAAATGGAATTCAAATTACGCTGCAGCCCCAATGATATTATTTCTTCCTCTTCTTGATCAGATGAGTCGTCGATGGGGAGTATTATGCCGGGGGGTGGACCATTGGTGGTGGCTGTTCGTCGGGGTGATCTACCGCCGCCGCTGGTGCTCATTATTTTTTATGCAATTTATTGTAATGCTTTGCTCGATGATTTATCTATGTGATTATGAACTCAAGATCGAATGAATCATTCAGGCCATAATTTTAGATCTGGTTGCAATCTGATGAAGCTGCTGTGTTGCAATGAGAAGGTCATAATGTCGATTGCACATAAGAGAGGTGGCGGTAAGTTGTAAGTTGTGTCGGCGGCAAAAAAGAAATGGTTAGCAAAAAGGGTGGGGCGGGCGGCGAGCGATGCAAAGCGAAAAGTGCATTAGCTGTTGTTTCTTCAAGACTCTATCTCGACGACTTTCTTCTGCAGTGAATGAACGTACCGATTGGCTAATAGCTGCTGCCTATCTCACCATGGTTGTTATCTGTGCGGCTCGCACGCGGTGGTTCTTCTCAGTTCATGAATCTTTTGTTTTAGACAGATGGCGCAAAATCGAGCTAATTTAGTGGTTTAGATGGCTCGGAGTATGCATCTGGCACTGAAGTCACAGTCGCATCACAAGTCGATCTGTAGTATGATATGATCATCTTCTTTGTTTGTCGCCCTTGCCACGCTTGATGGACAGGAAGTGGAAGCTCGACAACACACTTGAAGTATGACATTCAACAGTAGAGTCAGCAACAGTTGTAATCCAGCTCTCCCTTCTCTCCCTCGTTTGCCACGTTGGGACCTAAACGTTTCAGCCAAAAGAGACAGTTGCGAACAAGGAGGGAGCTTCTCCTATGTAATTCAGGACTCCGAGAGAACTAGCACTAGCGTACTTCCTTCAACTGAGCTCCCAAGGGCGAATAGGCTTGTCAGTAAAGAGGATTTAGCCACGGCTCTTCATGCTTATCAGGCTGATGCCGTAGATGCAAGATGCAAGATGCAAGATGCAAGATGCAACGAGATGCAACGAAAAGTCCTCAGAGAGGCAGCAGAGAAGCAGAAACAGAAACAGCTGCATCAATAACGAGTTGAGTTAATGAGCCAATATCTATGTAGCAAATAGAAGATTGTATCATTTGAAACTTGTCAAGTCATTGCATTCATGATGCTTCTATACTACATTTCATTAAATACTGGCTTCACGGGAGGAAGAGTGGAAATGAAAGTGCTGGATAAGTTACTTCATATTTTATACAAAGTTGTTAATCAGATAGGTATCTACCTAATGGACCGGCTCGTGTGCATACTTGTTTCTCCACATCATAGAGAGGTAATTGGCATTGTTCATGACTAATGCGAATGTTAAGAAGGCTTTCTATTCTACACATTCATGAGCGACAGTACTATGCACATCATACGCATACATTCATAAGCGCTAATAACAAAGAAGTTAGATTTAGATAGCATTACTAACGAGTAATATTAATATAAATACATCCATTGAATACAAATTCTTCAACCAAAGAATTTAACTAACAACAGGAGAGAGAGTTGGAGAAACTGTCGGGCTGACTGTTGGACTGACTGTTGGCGACACCGTCGGAGAGACTGTCGGAGAGACCGTCGGGCTTAACGTCGGAGGAGCACGACCTAAGCCCACATCAAGGCTGGGTGGGGTTCCCAACATGTTGACTCCGCTGACCGGAGAGAGAGTTGGAGACCAAGTCGGGCTCAATGTTGGCGATAGCGTAGGACTAACTGTTGGGCTCAATGTTGGGCTCAATGTTGGAGATAAAGTCGGAGAGTCCGTGTGACCCAAGCCCAACATGTCAACTCCACCTCGTAGTTGAGATTGTTCCGACATGGCGGCTGATTGGAATGCCGGCATCTTGTGAGGACAACCAAAGCCAAGCGATTTGGCAACGAAGGAGACGCCCATGATGACTAGAGCAACCGCAGCAACTTTGCGGATAGACATCCAGCTGCTGCTGCTGCGGAGATTTTCTCCGGAAGAAGATGGGAGGAGGGTGGTGTCCTCATCAGGGATGGTGTCGTATTGCGCCTAGGATTAGAAGAAGGACAATGGAATTAAGAGGAGAGTGCATATGAGTGTGAGCAGAGATGATGATATCGAGAGATGAGAAGACGATAGATTCCACGGTGATTGAAACTCACATGCATGATGTTGATGTGATGTTCAAGTTAACAGCAGCAGTATTGCATTATGAGGAACACGGTGACGTTCAACTTCTCTTGATCAAATCTTTCCCTTTTCGAAGCCCCTTTTGCCTTCTCAGGGGCTTCTTTGCATAAATTTCGTCGCCCAGGGTGCAAGAGCTCACCAAAAATGGCCAAGTGTGGAGCAAATTTGCTTTTTCTGGCGGGTAGCAGGTAGCAGTTTCAGTTCCAAGATTGAAGCAGGGACCCCTCCAAATCACAGCCTAGCTGAAATTGTTATACCCCCCTCATGAAGATACTAGGAGAAAGCTAGGTGACAACTTACCCCCCTAAAACTCTGCCAGCCAAAATTCTTATCCCGGTACCCAAGTAGTATGTAGCATCAGAAAGCGACACTTGCAAAACCTTCCACACACCTTGTGGCTCCCGCACTTTTCACCCCTTGCCGCAAATCGGTGCAAATAATGAAGATGATGACCTCAACATAATGATCCGCATAGGATACATGTCATAGAGCAACATAGGAAAAGGCCGATCGAAGCAAAAGCTGCAGGATCTTCTTTCATATCACAGTATGACATCGTGGAAGCCTCCATCCTGGTCACAAATTCCCCCACCATCTCAACAATGGCATCTCGACGAACTCAAAAATGGCAACCTCATCGCCAGCCACTCACTCAACAACCTCCTCTCTTCTCCTTCCAACAACAATCGGCACTGCATCACCTTCGGCCGCATAGACGACCCCACTCAAATCGACATCCTCACCGCTCACGAAAGCTGCTCCCGCCTCCACGCTCGTATCGCCTTTACTGCCAGTGGCGCGCCATACCTCAAAGATTTGGGGTCGGGAAATGGAACGTTTGTGAATAATCGACAGTTGCCCATTGAGGCGTGTGGGAAGTGGGAGTGTACGGATAGCACTAAGAAGGAGGTGGAGGTGAGGGGGAGTAGAGGGGTGGTGGTGTATCCGGGGGATGCGATTCGGTTGGGGTGTAGTACGAGGATTTTTGTGTTGGAGGGACCTGAGGAGTTTGAACGAGGGGCTGCGAAGTTGAAGGAGGCAGAAAAGAATAAGATGATGATTGTAGATGGTCATGATAATGACAGCGATACAGCAGCAACCGCTGCTGTTGAAAAGAATGAAGAGGCATGCACCTGGGGAATGTCAACTGCCGATTACTCTGACGATGAGCACGAAGCGCAACATCAAAATCAATCTCAACTAACATCATCACAAAGCAGCAACAATACCACCAACCTACCATCAATCGACACATTCTTCTCCTCCACATCATCAAAATACACAATTTCCAACCCCCTCCAACAACTCTACAATCAATACCAAACCAAATCATACAAACTCGGTGCCATCTCGACTGAATCGAAACGCATCTCCCAAAAGGAAGATATGGGAGTGGAACTTACCGAAGGACAACGGAATCAGTTGACTAAGAATCAAGACAAGTTGACTGCATTGGAGACGAGTTTGAAAGGGTTGAAGGATAAGATTGAAGAGGGGATGCATGTGGCTATTTATGGCAAGCCTTTGAATCGACAATCTCAAAGAAGTAAGGGGGGTGATGGATATGATCGGGATGGAGATGATGATATTGATGATTTCTTCGATCGTACCACCACACGACAGCGTGACAATGACCAAGGAGAAGAAGTTGAATCGGAAGCATCCCTCATAGAAAAATGGAAATTGCTGTTACAATCTTATTCCAAACAACAAACTGTGGTAGCATCTACAACGAAGCAGTGCGACAATCTTCAAAGTCAAATTGACAGTGCTGGAGATGAAGAGGATGCGTTCTTCATTCAGAATGATTTGAATTTGGTCAAGGACAATGTCAAGAAAGCAACGTGCAATCTGCACGACATTGAAAATGATTTGAAGGATGTTGAACGGTTGTTGAAGATTGTTAATCCAAAGTTGAGTTGGGAAAGGGAGGGGGGACTGATTGGTACTGATTTGGACGTTGATGCAAAGAAGACAAAGTACAAAGCTTTTGAGAGTGATAACCCAACAACTAATGCCGCAGAAGAGCAGTGTGAATCAATCATGATGATGCCCCCACCTCCAAAGATGGCAGCAACTGTATCAACAGTGACTACTTCGTTTGATATGCCACCACCTCCAATGATGATGGCAACAGCGGCAGCAAAATCTGCTGTGTCGTCATTTGATATGATGCCACCTGATATGATGCCACCTCCACCCAAGGTGACGATAAGCGCAACTGAAACAATGTCGAATGAAGCTGAGCAAGAAGTCATCACTGAACATCCAGTCAACCCTGATAGAGCAACGCCACAAGAGGGAGGAGAAAAGCCTTCTCCTCCTCCACAGAGAAAGAAACGACAACTTGGTCCTATGCGCCCTCCTCAAACAGCCGCTGGAACCCAAGGTACACTCGCAGCACTAAAGCAATTCACTTCTCACTCAAACGAAGCATCGAACAATTCACATCATGCAAAGAAGCAAAAGAAGTCAAATGATAACTCAAAATTTGATCCACGAAAAGATGAGTGGAATGCACCATCTGATCAAGATGGTAGTGGTCGGACATCACTTCACGACAAGTTTAAAGGAAGATATTAGATAAAGTCACCAGGTTTAGGTTTCTCCCCCTGGGAGGCAAACCAGTTGTACTAAAATTTAAGTTACATATGCAGAAGATACATGTCGAATATAGTTGGTCTGAGCTTGTTTGATCGATGTAACATAAAAGAGAAGCTAGGTGCTTGTCAAATCAAATGACAAGTGTTTCTTTTTATCCTGTGTCCATTATTCACGGAGAGAACCGATCGATCGCGGCGATTGAATTACCCTTC
Organism: Skeletonema costatum; assembly: GCA_018806925.1. NCBI lineage: Eukaryota > Bacillariophyta > Thalassiosirophyceae > Thalassiosirales > Thalassiosiraceae > Skeletonema > Skeletonema costatum. The sequence goes on along the minus strand of JAHBBA010000327.1, from coordinate 36,495 downwards.
GAGATTTTGGTTCAGACGACCGTCTCAGATGCCAATAAGAAGTCACCTCCATCCTATAAATACGTGCACTGCCTTTTGCATGAGGCCCTCTAGGGCCGAATGCAAAAAGGGCAGCGCGCGTATTTTTGTATGCATTCCTGTGTAGAAGCTCGCGTAAAATCGCTGCTGCATACACCGCTACATGTGTAGGAATTCAATATGGTAGACCTCCATGTATTCTGGCGTGTACCGGATAAACAAATGAAGAAAAGTTGATTTATATCCGTTCACACGTGGCATCAGCCATCAAAACAACGTAGGAATCGTCCGTAAGTGGTTCTTAGATTTTTATTTTTCTCGCATTCACGGCACTGGACTTTACCTAATCTCAATGAATTTGCGAAAGACAAAAAGGTCAGAACCGTTACGACAATCGAGACAGAACTTAAAAACCATATTCAAGTAAAGCAAAAACGTTAGGACAGAAAGTCACAAAGTGAGAGCAGCCTGCCCCCGATTGCTCACTGGAGAAAATACTATTGCTTTGAGGTTGAAGATTGCATCGAGAAAGCTTGGCCTTGGTTCTGTAAAGTGTTCATGGTCTATGTCGTTTGTTCGGCTTTACTTTGCACAACACTGAAGGTATGAGCGTTGAGGAAGCTCAGCTACGTTGCACATGCATTTGTTGGTGTATGAGAAAGTCTCCGATGGAAATATATATGAACTTTGATTAAATCCCAAGCCTGGTAATAAGCAGGGAAAGACTCGCAAAGTTCCAAACTTCTACTACATTTGTTAGTTACTCATCTCCCTAGGCGCTAAGTACCTACATACATAGCCATTGATGAACTCAAGACTCATAGACATGAGATAAAGTAAAACTTTCTACCGTGAAAAAATTTGAACCTGTCATTTTCAGTGTCTTAACGTGACTGAGGTATAGCTGTTCAAAAACGGGATTAGCTCTTAGTACCTACGACGCGAAGCACCACTCAATTTTAAAAACGCAGAATACAAGAGTTTTGCACTGGTTTGCATACATCCGCCTCGCCTGCTGCATGCTAACTAAAAGTACTAAACCATACCCGCCGAGCGACCTGTGTTTTTGTTGCAGGCTTGCGGTCGCCATCTGTGTTTTCAGGAACTGGAATCAATCCTACAGGAATCTACAGGAGTGCACATTTTCATCTACGATGCCTCATTGGCATCGTCGTGTTGTTTCACGTGCATTCTGATAAGCATCTTGTTATAAATCTGAACTTGCTGCACGTCCTCTCTCAAACTCAAAAGGCCAACAAAGTCAATCAATCAAGAGACATCATATAAACAATCATAACCCTGAAGGAAGATGATCCAGAGTATTCTACCATTCATTGTACTCACTTTGATGTTGAGCGGAGGCTTTGCTCTTGCTGATTCTCTTACCATCACTTCTTGCATCATTAAATGTGAAGAATTGACAGCAAAAAAAATTGTGACGCTGTACTGGGCTGCACTTGGTCGACGAAGGCACATGAATGCTTTGGATATTCTGTACCTAATATCCACTGTTGTGAACAAATTAGAACAGAAAGCGAGTGTGATGCAGCAGGCTGTTATTGGATGGGTGTTAACCCAAATTACCCATCCGAGGGAATGTGTGCAGGTGAAGGAACACTTTGGCATCCTGATCATTTGACAGCCCGTAAAGCCAGTCCTAATGACGCTTCTATCAGCTTGGAAACCGATTATGGATACGAAGGCAAAGGGGCTGAGGTCGACGATATCACTCCCAAGGACGATCTCTCAACAGAATACGAGTACGATGAAGAAGAACTTCCTAATCACGATGTCTATATCAGTGCTGGTATTACCAGCGGCAAGCCATCTAGAAGTGGAAATGGTTTCCTCAGAGCCGGAGAACGCGATGGCAACAGCAACAGTAACGGTGTTGACTCGTCTTATTAGAGGTATTGTGCAGAAGAACAAGAAGCAAACATAGTAAGGAATAAATGAAGTGCAGAAAGAAGAGAGAGAGGGAGAGCAAGAATCATTTCTTCTTGCCAGTGTAGAATATGCAGCTGCGATGGCTAATGGTATATAATAGAACGATTTCTAGCTGGTGATCAACATGTTCCTCGAGCTGATGGAGTCGATCCGGGAAGCAATATTGACACGAATGGCGACAATAGACTTGTTGGTTGGCTAGATGGCTAGGCGCCCTTGGCTTGGGAAGCCCTCCAGACTAAATTAACATTTCTGTACATGTAATCATTTAATCCAACCATCATATCTATATCTTGTCTAATGTCTGTTTCCCATATCGCTCTCCCTTCTCTAAATCTCTACATGTTGATTGATCTCGATATACGACTCTTAATATTATGCCTTTCAATCCCTAAAAACCAGTCCTAACCCTAATCATGCCTAATACACGCCAGCTCCAGCAACATAATCTAATCCTGCAAACAGAATTGAAACCAAACTCCACAATCATATCTTAATACCATACGAACATCCAATTGGAACTCACATACACCATCATCTCCGTCGCAGCAAACCTCGCAACATTCACAAGCATCACAATCCATAACCAACAACGCTGTATTATCACAAACGTCTTTCATTGTAGCACTATCGACAAATGAGTTCTTTGCACCAATCAGGGAGACTAGATTGCTCATGTCTGCAAAGCTGGTTGGTAGTTCTTCTGTAAACTTATTGTCCCCAATGTCAACAACAATGTTGTCGGATGTTCCTGAAAACAATACATCAGGGAGAGCTCCAATGAATGAATTCGATCTGATTAGTAGTACTGTCAAATTCTTCATTGACTCTAATACGTCGACAGTACCATTGAACCTGTTTGATTCTAGCACGAGGTACTCTGATGAACAAGAGAGGCATGTTGTTAGATGTTTGTCAGTTTACGATTTCTAAGCAAAGTGTTTCAGTATAAGTAAGACTTACTCAAGCTCTTGAGGTTTGCAAACGATGAGGGTATCGTCGAAGTCAACATATTAGACCCCACATCAAGAAGCGTAAGCGTCTGGAGATTTCCGATTGAAGCTGGCAGTTCCCCCTGCAGTGCATTATTACCAAGAATCAGGACTTCAATCGCAGGCAACTTTCCAAGCGAAGAGGGGATTGTTTCAGTGAAATTGTTTCCCAGCAGGTTGAAGTACTTGATGGAAGAGAGATCACCGATTGCTTCTGGGATTGCTCCCTGAAAATTGTTCATTGACAGATCCAACGTCTGCAGCTTCTCGAGCTTTGCAATCCAAGATGGAATGGCACCGGAGAAGTTGTTCCTTACCAAAACAATTTGCTCAAGCTGTGTATCATCACCAACCTGCGCATTGGTGGGGAGACTCCAATCCTTTCCCAAGTTGCTCATGATAGTAATGTAAATGAGATTCTTCAATTGAAATAATGAACTAGGGAGCTCTCCGCCGAAGTTCGGTCCATTCAAGAGCAACGTCACACTGAATAGGCTAGTCATATTCCCCATTGTTTGAGGAAGTGAACCTGTCAAACGGATGTTATTTTCAAACCCTACGCCCTTGCAATCGATTAAGTATCCGATCTCTGGAGGTAATGGCCCATTCAGATTGTTTTCAACTACACAAAGAACGATACATACATGTTAGCAATATTCTGATTCTGATTCGAACGAAAAGAAGAACAAGTTGAGACTTACTCCGAAAATGTAATTCTAAATATCTAAGAGGATAATCATCATCGTTCAAGAGAAACTCCTCGGTAATGGAGATTGGAGAGGATAACTCTCCCTTTGTCAATGATACAAAACACACCTACCGGGTCAAAGTCTGGATGTGAAAGGGAAGGTGAAAGAACAAATATTGGTATTTTCACAAAATATAAGTACTAGGAAATTCAAGGACTCACCCCCAAAAGGAAGTTGTTTTGTTTCGTGAAGTTCTTATGCCAATTACATTCATGAAGATCTGGAGACAGAAAATTCAAGGAATCTTCCCAAGGACTGGATTGGGATGTGGAATAGAAGAATGCTGCCAAAATGTATCTCCTGGTTACTTGTGCCTCGCCTGCATCCCCACCGAAACGAAAGCCGTGCTTCTGCTTGGACAGATTTCCAGTAGCATGCTCTTGGTTCTCGAGAAGTTGGACGGAAATGGAATCATCACAGACTATCCACCGGATTGCTTTGCCCTGAGGGGTTGATCCGTCCTCTAGCAAATCAGGTGGTGTAATGCTTGAGAGGATTGATTTGGCCAACTCCAATCGTGCTTCCACTTCACCCGGCAGACAAACAGCATCACTTAATGGAGATGACATATCTTGTGCTGCATTTCCCAACTCCCCCCGCAGACTTGGTGGAAGAACAATTGCCAAAATAACACATGCAACTAACACTAACACCAAAAGAGGGAGAAACCATGGAGGATTGTCACTCTTGCCCTCTTCGTCATCCCTGAACTATCACTTTTTGATCCATTATTCCCCTCTTCATCAATAGGAATTGGCCTCACAGCCGAATCATCCAACGTGATAGCATTATCAACAAGTCTCTGTACACGTTCCCTTGTCCTTTGTTCCCTTGTACTCTCGGCTCGTGACCTCCTCCGACGTAACGGATCATCTTCCGGTAGAAATCCTTGTAGAATGACAGCCCCCTCATTAATATTGCCATCATCTGAACCGGAGACGTAGCCCGTGTGAATTCCCGTGCCAGTGTAGTCTGGACCGGCGATAAACATGAATCCTGGTACGACGACACTCCTCTCGTCATCACCGTCATCTGCGATTGCTGAATCTTCATGTGCTGAGTTGGAATTTTCTTCGGGGATCGTGGCAATAGTTCCCTCTGGAGGCAATGACGTGGCCTCCTCGTTTTTTTCGTTGCATATCTCCATGCGCATGTACATTTATTTCGTCTGCGGCCTCCTCGATTATATCTTTTTGTGCATCTTGTGCCTTTTCTTCCTGCATATCAGATATGTCCTTATTATCTTCTTCATCCTCTGGCGTTTCTAGCTGACCGCTGCCGGTGTTGCCCGTTGTTTCTCCGGACGGGCGATCTGTTGCTATTGCGTCCTCTTCCGTTTTCTCCTTCTCTTCTAGGCTGTCGGCGTGGTCGATATAATCGATTTTGCCTTCAGCTCCAGCCGAGTGTTCGGATGCAACGGCGCCAGTGTTTTTTTCGTCTTTGTCATTGTTATTGTCGTCCATCGTTGAAATGCAGAAGAATTATTTTATTGCAGGATGAGGACAAATAAGTGTGGATAGATTTGAACATGCATACAATACAAGTGGAACGACAGATCGTGCCACTTCCGATAGATCGACATCGACCCTCACGTGGTGTCTCTCCAATACCGGGTAGCTGATGAAAACCACTCCACCCTCATCATCATCTCTGGCTGGGGCACTGGGAATTGCCACTCCGAAGCTAGATACTTCTACCATACGTCGTCTCTTCTGACGGAGTAGGTGTATTTCTGAGCATTGTTTGTTATCCATTGTCATTGCCATTGAGGTTGAGGACTAGTAATGACTATAATGAGTGTAGAGGTAAAGGTAAAGGTAAAGTAAAGGTAAAGGGCAATCGTCTCTGCCTCTGCTCCTGCTCCTGGAGTCATTCACTTGATGCATGTAATAGGCATCGAAAGCCGCAAGGGTAATCCCACCCCACTTATTCTTATTATACACTTATATGATGATCTGCCTTTGTAGTACATCTCAAATCCAAGCTACAGTCCCAGTCCCAGCAAAAGCAAAAGATACTCTGATACTGATACTGATACTGACTGATACGGATAACTTCACTACTACAAAAGGCAATAAAACCTCACTCGGCTGACTCCTTCTCGCTAACAACAATAGTTTATTACCCGAATGATTACATGATGATTTCCCTCGTCTCAGTGTTGGTGTAGTTGAACAAAAGCACACTGGATGCATGAAAGTGTCACTCAGACATTATTGTGACCCGTACCTGAGCTTCGTGAACCAGACATACAACACATCACGATTAGATCGACATGTCACGATTGAGATTGCGAATCGATGTCGATGGATGCCGTTAGTTTTGTTGGTTTACTGCCCCTCCTCTGCCACAGCCATAATACAAACAAAAAATTGATTCACCCTTGATCGTAATCAATAAAAGATATCGATGATGATGAAGCCTTCCAATTATCCTCGCCATCCTCGCCGTCGTCCTCGTAACGGGTGGCGCCGTTCCGTCACAACTGCAATATTATTGTTACTAACATCATCACACCACCAAGCTGTCCACGCCTACAATCAAAACGAAGAGTTGTCCTACCTCACCAACTTTGACACACTCACTTCTCAATCTCACTCCGAGCTGTCTGCTGTTCCGATTGAAGAGATGAGCTGGCTGACTGCCAATTGCATCAATCAGGGCAAGCTAACTACCTCTTCGGAAGTCATCGTGGAACCATTGGTAGGAGAGGTCAACCGTCACTTCTTTAGAGGTGTGCAAGATCAATGTGATCAAACTTCACACTGTATTATTCCACAGTCACTAACACTAGTTATGAATAGTAATCTCAATGTAGGTGGATTGACGCTCAACGGAGGTCAGCTCTCATGGACTGATAATGACCCAAGTAGCAACAAGTACTCCCTCTGCGCAGGATATGTAATCGCCCAGCAATCATCCTCACTATTCCACATGAAATTAACCAATTCCTCCTCCCGTGGAATAATCTACATTAAAAACAATGGACTTTCTCCCTCAACCAGGAATGATGATGATGGGAACAAGTGTCTTTGGAACAGACATGGGGGGTAATATGAACATTGAGGGGTCGAATGATATCGAAGCGGACTTGGACTTTGTTACGGGATCGTTTGGGTGGGGGGATGGGGTGATTGGTGTGCTTCATGATGTTGCTTCGATGGGATGGAATGGTGAGAGAGTGAAAGGGTTTTTTTAGTGCTTCATATACTTTTGTCTACACCTTATTGCAGTCATTTCAACAAATCATCTCATTATTAGCACTCTCTGCCTCTATACCAAACTATCTCTCATACTTAGGTTGGGGATAGAATTGGTATCGCACCACAACCACACACGGATCCGATGGAACAGGTCAAACCTTCACCATTGCTTCCATCCTCGGAAATAATACCATTCAACTATCCCATACCAATCCACTCGATCAGATCCACGAGGCTACATTCGTCCACAGGGGAGCGAGGAGGAGATCATGGTGCTCCTCCCATTCTAAAGTCTGCCGAGGTTGTCAATCTAAGTCGGAATATCATCATTACAGGTGATGACTTTGAACATGTGCCATGTGATGCTAGTATTGTATCGAGTGGGGAGACTTCTTCCATGGGGTGTAAAATGTAGCGCTACAAGAACGACTTGCACACTGGTCTTCATACCATTCATCACTCTCATCATGATCAAGGGGGAGGAGGCGGGAGTAGTGCTGGATCAATGAAGATTTCAGGTACCCGTGTGGAGAAGTGTGGACAACGAGGAATTGAAGGGAAGTATTGTCTTCATTTTCACTTGGCGAGAGATTGTCCGTCGTGTGTGTTTGAGAATAATGCCGTCGAGTATGGACATCATCGTGGTATTACTGTCCATGGATCCACAATCGCACTACTGTTCGTGGGAAATGTAGTATGGGATGTGCGAGCGTGGCAAGTATAAACGTTTACAATTGAGGATAGCGTAACGAAATGCCCACATGAAATCTCGATATATAATGTAGGGACGAGTTTAGCGATTCCTACACTTCTACTCCTCGCCGATGCGCAGATCCTGCGCAAGCGATGGTCTATTCCCGCGAATCTTCCAACTGGACACGGAGAGTGATGCAGCCAAATGTCCGCCTTGCTATTCCCTTGGAGCGCAGCCACGAATGATTGGATTGGAAATCGTGCTAGCCAATGCGTACAATGGCATGCTCTTGGATGGCCGGGACGACGTCAAGCGACAAGCGAGTGAGGCAGGGTTTGTGCTTGCGCGACGCAGCATTGAGGTCGGTGGATGGCGTGAGATACACATGGCTATGGGCCTGCAGTCGCTTTGGGATTGTATACGCTTGGAACACGGATGGCAAATTTCCGCCAAAGAAAACGCCCCCCACCGATCGATACATTTAGGTACAATGGACTGAATCAAACAGCACACGCGCTCTGTGATGGATTTGATTCCATCCAGAGAGCTATCAACCCACTGGTATCGCACAGATAGAGGGTTATCGCGGCATTCATTTTATCAGAATGTAGATTACCGACCATGTTGTGTGTTGGTCATTATAATGCTGCGTGATCTACAAGCCATCGCGCGCCTGCGAGACTATCAAACAACAACAACCTAATATATATCGGCAAGGAAACCCACGAATTTTTTGTTTTTTGCGAGAATGGGTGTTTCGCGTTAAGTGTTTTGCTATACTCGCATTTTGAACGCCTATTTCTTCAGGTGTAGTGTATTATCTCACATTCATTTCTAATTCAAACTTTTGTAGAGTCACTTCTTCGATTCATTCTACCAAGACGGCAATCTCGCCCTTCCCGATCAAGGCTCAATTATCTTCAGTCGAACCAAGTTTGGGCAGAATGTTCATCTTGAATTCAATCACCACTGTGATGTAGGGGCTACTGTAAGTAATTGACCTCCTTCGCTTATTTCTTTGGCGTTTTGTATAATTGCTTACAAATACATCACTTCTTTCGTGTGCACTTTTGATATTCCAGGGAGTTCTTTGTATGCCTCAATACATCCTCGATAACTCTGTATGGGAGAACGACAACTCAAACAAATGGATTTCTTTTCAAGCTGGCTATAATAACGATGGAGGAGTATTGAGTGTAGCTCCTGGACAAGAAGACTTGCCAAACGGTTTCTTTCCTGAGGGTTACCATTCGGTAGCAGGATCGACCTATTCTTATCTGCTTGCATCTCCAGGTCCTCGCAAGTGTATTGATTCTTCACCTCTGTATGGAGATCGATTTGACAATGGCATACTTTGCAACGCCCCTCTCCGGAGTTTCAAGATGTATTCTCGAGGGTTGACTGGATCTACTGCTCCAATGTTGAAAGTAGAAGTCTGGTTCAATTCCTTAGGATTGTTAGGACAAAATGGACCCGCGAACGCAGAGCAGTTAGTTGGGTTTCACATGATCGGTGACTTGAGTGTCAAGCAGGGCTATAGTTTCCCAATTATGGCAGGCCTTAGTCAGTCCTACAGGATTTCTCTTTTTGACCAGAATGAAGGAACCACTTCTGAGATTCCTCTCGATTGGGTAATTGAATTTTCAGATCCCGTGATTGGAAACAGATTCGGAGTTGATGATGAAGTGTATGTTAACGTACTTGGACGAAGTTGTGGTACTAATGGAGATGGACTTATAACTAGTCAACATGATCGTAAATTCCTCTGGTCTGGCGATCACTTCATCGATGATGCTGCTTGGGGAAATTTTGGAGCTTGCGCTACAGAAAGTGTGGACATGAACCCCGTTGATTGCTCTGCTCTGGTCGGAGGCAATCCCAGTGAAGAAGGTTCTATCGAAGCGTCGGAATGCCCTGAACTTTGTGCTGCTTCCCCCTGCAATCCAATCAACTCTTATTGCCACTGTGGTATGCCTTCAACTTGCAAATGCAAGCCGAGCTTTACTGGGCCTGACTGCACCGTCGATTTGTGCTCCTCAGCAAGCTGCGGCGAGCACGGATCATGTGCTGCAAAATATCTCGGCGGTGTAGGTGACGTTGCGATTGACCCTTCATTCGAATGTATATGCGAATCTGGTTGGTTCGGTAACAAATGCGATGTTAATCCCTGCGAGATGGGCGAGCCAGCGAAGACTTGTTCGGGTAATGGAAAGTGCTTCAGCCTGAATGGAATTGATGCCGAGTGTGACTGTGGAATGGGATATCAAGGAAATGACTGCGAAGCTCATAACATTGCTTATGGCAAGGCTTCATCAACTTCAAGTGAGCTTCAGCCATCGTCACGTGCGTTTGATGGGAATATTTGGTCGAGGTGGGAGTCTGCGCATGGTTTGGAGGATACGTATTTGGAAGTCGACCTTGGCGATGTTTATGATATCGAAAGTGTCAACATACACTGGGAAGCTAGCTCTGCAAAGAGATATGACATAGAAGTTTCTTCCGACGGTATCACGTTTGCAAGTGTATGGAGTAAAACAGATGGTTATGCAAACATGGGGTCTGTTATTAGTATGCTGAATGGTGCCAGCGGCCGCTTCCTTAGAATGCATGCTTTTGAGAGGACTATGCCATACGGATATTCGATTTTCGAGATGGAGGTGTTCGGAGTGATGGGACCTTCCTCTCCACCGACACCTTGGCCAACATACAAAGCAATATCATTGGCACCAACTGTTTCGAAAGTTCCAACGCTATCCCCGATTACTTCACCTCCTTCTCTTTCTCTCTTTGAGATCGCTCGTGAAAAGATTTCCTCCGCATCAAGTGTGAACATTGCTGCCACTGACGCCGCATTAGCTTTCGATGGAAACCCAGGGACGAGATGGGAGAGTGCGCATGGAGTGGAAAATGTTTGGCTGCAAGTAGATCTGGGGGACGAGTTCCTTGTATCAGAGGTCAAGATTAGCTGGGAGTTTGCTTGCGCAAGAAAGTACGATATCGAGCTATCGACAGATGGCGTCTCGTTCACTTCAGTATGGAGCAAGACGGATGGCGTCGGAGGTATGGGATTGATCGATAGCGTATTTAGTGGAACAAATGCTCGTTTCGTGCGTATGCAAGCATTCGAGCGTGCAACACAGTACGGTTATTCGATCTGGGAAATGGAAGTTTACGGAAGTGTATCATCTGGGCCAAGTCCACCTCCAATGATGGTTACACCGACGTCCTTGCCCACCCCAAGGCCATCTTTCAATCCAACATCACCTCCATCTCCTCAACCAACAACACAAGCACCTTTCAATCCAACTTCATCTCCATCTCTTTCTCGCTTTGAGATCGCTCGTGAAAAGATTTCCTCCGCATCAAGTGTGAACATTGCTGCCACTGACGCCGCATTAGCTTTCGATGGAAACCCAGGGACGAGATGGGAGAGTGCGCATGGAGTGGAAAATGTTTGGCTGCAAGTAGATCTGGGGGACGAGTTCCTTGTATCAGAGGTCAAGATTAGCTGGGAGTTTGCTTGCGCAAGAAAGTACGATATCGAGCTATCGACAGATGGCGTCTCGTTCACTTCAGTATGGAGCAAGACGGATGGCGTCGGAGGTATGGGATTGATCGATAGCGTATTTAGTGGAACAAATGCTCGTTTCGTGCGTATGCAAGCATTCGAGCGTGCAACACAGTACGGTTATTCGATCTGGGAAATGGAAGTTTACGGAAGTGTATCATCTGGGCCAAGTCCACCTCCAATGATGGTTACACCGACGTCCTTGCCCACCCCAAGGCCATCTTTCAATCCAACATCACCTCCATCTCCTCAACCAACAACACAAGCACCTTTCAATCCAACTTCATCTCCATCTCTTTCTCGCTTTGAGATCGCTCGTGAAAAGATTTCCTCCGCATCAAGTGTGAACATTGCTGCCACTGACGCCGCATTAGCTTTCGATGGAAACCCAGGGACGAGATGGGAGAGTGCGCATGGAGTGGAAAATGTTTGGCTGCAAGTAGATCTGGGGGACGAGTTCCTTGTATCAGAGGTCAAGATTAGCTGGGAGTTTGCTTGCGCAAGAAAGTACGATATCGAGCTATCGACAGATGGCGTCTCGTTCACTTCAGTATGGAGCAAGACGGATGGCGTCGGAGGTATGGGATTGATCGATAGCGTATTTAGTGGAACAAATGCTCGTTTCGTGCGTATGCAAGCATTCGAGCGTGCAACACAGTACGGTTATTCGATCTGGGAAATGGAAGTTTACGGAAGTGTATCATCTGGGCCAAGTCCACCTCCAATGATGGTTACACCGACGTCCTTGCCCACCCCAAGGCCATCTTTCAATCCAACATCACCTCCATCTCCTCAACCAACAACACAAGCACCTTTCAATCCAACTTCATCTCCATCTCTTTCTCGCTTTGAGATCGCTCGTGAAAAGATTTCCTCCGCATCAAGTGTGAACATTGCTGCCACTGACGCCGCATTAGCTTTCGATGGAAACCCAGGGACGAGATGGGAGAGTGCGCATGGAGTGGAAAATGTTTGGCTGCAAGTAGATCTGGGGGACGAGTTCCTTGTATCAGAGGTCAAGATTAGCTGGGAGTTTGCTTGCGCAAGAAAGTACGATATCGAGCTATCGACAGATGGCGTCTCGTTCACTTCAGTATGGAGCAAGACGGATGGCGTCGGAGGTATGGGATTGATCGATAGCGTATTTAGTGGAACAAATGCTCGTTTCGTGCGTATGCAAGCATTCGAGCGTGCAACACAGTACGGTTATTCGATCTGGGAAATGGAAGTTTACGGAAGTGTATCATCTGGGCCAAGTCCACCTCCAATGATGGTTACACCGACGTCCTTGCCCACCCCAAGGCCATCTTTCAATCCAACATCACCTCCATCTCCTCAACCAACAACACAAGCACCTTTCAATCCAACTTCATCTCCATCTCTTTCTCGCTTTGAGATCGCTCGTGAAAAGATTTCCTCCGCATCAAGTGTGAACATTGCTGCCACTGACGCCGCATTAGCTTTCGATGGAAACCCAGGGACGAGATGGGAGAGTGCGCATGGAGTGGAAAATGTTTGGCTGCAAGTAGATCTGGGGGACGAGTTCCTTGTATCAGAGGTCAAGATTAGCTGGGAGTTTGCTTGCGCAAGAAAGTACGATATCGAGCTATCGACAGATGGCGTCTCGTTCACTTCAGTATGGAGCAAGACGGATGGCGTCGGAGGTATGGGATTGATCGATAGCGTATTTAGTGGAACAAATGCTCGTTTCGTGCGTATGCAAGCATTCGAGCGTGCAACACAGTACGGTTATTCGATCTGGGAAATGGAAGTTTACGGAAGTGTATCATCTGGGCCAAGTCCACCTCCAATGATGGTTACACCGACGTCCTTGCCCACTCCAGGGCCATCTTCCAATCCAACATCACCTCCATCTCCTCAACCAACAACTCAGCCAAGTCCATCTCCAACGACGCCTCAGCCATCCTCCCCTCCAACACCAGGGCCTACTGTTGAACCAAGCTCGCCTCCAACTCCAGGGCCAACTGTTAAACCAAGCTTGCCTCCAACAACACTTGCCCCATCAAAGATTCCCACTCCAGCACCAACGGCACCTCCCACTACTCAGGTTTCTGAGACTGTATTCAAGTATGTATGCGCCAAGAGTCAACCTATCCCTTCAACTATCTGCGCTGATGGCAAAATTGCTGGCGGTGAATGTTCAACTGAGAATATCAACAATGGATGTGGGAAAGGAGGGAAATCTTGTTATTGGGCAAGTTGCACTGATAGTCCTCCTCTTTCTCTTTCTCCGGTCGCGCCTTCTTCTCAGCCCCCCACGCCAAGTAATTGTCTACCTCTGGGGACCACCTGTGGCCAGAATAGTGACTGCTGCGGTGGGAACTGCCCAACAAAAGGAAAGAATCCTTATCAATGCAAGTGATTATGTGATGGTTTGTACAAATTAGATTGAAAACATTGTTTGCGTTTGCATGATGGTACACTCAATTCACCCAGCATCGCTGCTGATTAGCATGTGCATATGGGGGAATGATATGCAATAGATCGATATATATAAATTGAAGTTAGATATACTGGATAAAATACTGAATCTAGACACATACAAAACAACAACAGGAAACTAACTCTCTTCCATCTGAAGATACCAAGCGCAAGTAAGCTAGGCACGATCAACAAGAGTGCGGTGGAAACATTTGGGATATAAAGATTGCTTCGACTTGGCTTTTATACTCATATAAGCCGTTTAACACGTGTGGTTCCTAGCCATACAAATGTGTTCCTTAATTTGTTGTCAGCTTGCTAAGGCTCTTACGTCCAAAAACGCAGCCCGTCTCTGCGCCGAATGCAGCACGGAATCGCACAGAAGCAGGCAAAGGTCGATAACCTTCACAAGAAGAGACGTGAAATCGAATCCACAAGAGAGAAAACCAAGGACGGGAAGACACAGCTGAAGCTGAAAGTTGAGAGGTTGAAGAAAGAGAGGAGAGAGAAAGAAGATAAATACAAAGAAACTGGAGGCAGTATGAAAAAGGAGAGGGGACATAACTGAGAGAGAAGATGATTGCTTCCACTTGCAGCTTCCACTTGCAGACCTAATGCAATAAAATGTAATGACTGAAGTATTTGATCCGCCCCGATTCCCCTTGCCTGTGCAGAAGCCGAGTCAAATAATTGTAATTGTAGAGCCTGAGCTGAGAAGCGTTCAGCTGCCGCACGCAAGATTGAAGATGGGGCCGCTTTGTGATTTTTTGTGAGAACGGGACCTCGTTTTTCGGGGGCTCATCATGATTGAAACATCTGTGGCAGCTCTCATCAAAGCTGTGAAGCTTGCGACTTCAACTCTCGAGCCCTCATCTCCGGTAGCATGCTCAAATCCGATCGAGCCAGTGTTTTCAGGAATTGGTATCAAACCTACAGGAACCTACAGGAGTGCACATTTTCATCTGCGTTGCCTCATTTGCATCGTCGCGTGTTAACCACTTGCATTCTGACAAGCATCTTGGCTTGCCACATGTGAACCCGGCCGTTCCTCGATCAACACTCCAAGAGACAACACATAAAACATATAGATTTCAGTGAAGGAATATGACCAGGAGTATTCTACCATTCATTTCATTTACTGGGATGTTGAGCGGAGGCAGCGCTGAAGGAATCAGCTGTAAACCCTTCAACATTGTCATCAGTTGTAGTGACGTGCCCGGTTGCACCTGGAAGAGGATAGATGAAGATCCCCTGGGAGAGAATTTTGTTTACATCTGCACAGGAACATCGACAATTTCCAGCTGTGGCGACATAAGCACAGTAAGCGTGTGTACGAGAGTACCCAACTGATATTGGTATCTCTATATCAACGGCCGCAAGTGCCGTGGAGTGCTTGGTTACGATGATCAACCCAGTCCGCGACCAACCGCTCAAACCGCTCGACCTTCAACTGTCTGTTTTGGCTTACGACATTCTGAAAGTGAGTGCAAGGAAAACCCCAGCTGCTTTTGGGCTCCCGAATCGGGACGTAGACGCTGCTATGATCACAGCAACGAGGGGAAAAGCCAAATGTACGAATCCGAGCGTATCACTACGACCATCCTCAATGACCAACACGAAGGCAAAGGCAATGAGGCCGAGCGCACCACTCCTAACCAAGACCATATCTCAGCTGAGTAGAGGAAGACGAGCTTCCAAACAACAGCGCTGTCTATGTCAGTACTAGCATTGAAAGTAGCCCACCTAGAGAAGGGAACCTCAGAGCTGGTGAAAGCAATGGGAGATTCTGGGAGTTGCCCTTCGATAACAGCAGCAACTAAAGTGGTGATTCAGCTATATACTCTAGCTCGTCATCATTATTACGAAACGACAATGAAACTACTTGTCTTCTTCTTGCTCTTTATTGTTAATCGTCTACGTCGATAATATTCTTTGACGTGGTATATGGTTTATCCCATAATAATTTGTTGCTACTCACCACCATCGAAGCTTTCGTTTCCGCCTCTCCTCCTTTCTATCAGCCTTCCTCCGCATCTTCTCCTCCTTCTCTCGTTCCTTCAATTGCTTCTTTTCCAACTTCTTCTCCGTCTTCTCAGCCTTGGTTATTTCACTTGGACTTAATAGGATTGCTCTCACGTCCTTTTCCAATTGAGATGCGATAGATGCCAGACTAATATCACCACCATCAATGTCACCTTCATCCTTTAGAAACAAATTGTCAACTGCCTCATTCGTTGAGCAGCTCTTCTCCAATATTCTCATGTACGTTTCCATCATCAACTCATCTTCATCCAACTCCTTCCCTCGTTCCTTCCGCTCTCTTATTATTTGTGATTCATATTTTGCCCAAATCTCCTCCCACGACATGGATGACGATGTCCCCGGTTTTCACTAACCGTCCCTTATCTCGTAGGCTACGATATTGATCGAATAAAAAAACACCCACACGTCCTGTCCAGACACATCTTGACCGAGCATAATTCTTGGCAGCAATTCGTGCCTCATATGCCAACGGAGCCAAATCTTCTACCTTCACTAATCCCAATTCATTCAACGCTAGTAATGAACGCGGTAATAAAGTATGATAGAGCGATCTAGTTTGAGTAGGGCTTAAATCACCCCATGGAGGACCAGTGCCGAATGTTTGCTGGAGTGCTTCGACGGTGCCATATCGTTTCATCCAGCGGTTGCGACGACGTTGTTTTTGGAGTTCATCTAATCGTTTCTTGCGATCTCTGCGTCCTAATTTTTGGCGCTGCTCTTTATCTTCGCTGCTAGACGTCTTTAATTGAAGAGATGTTGACGTTGACGCTGCTAATATTATTTGTGCAGTTGATTGACTGATGGAGAGATGATGGTTGCTTCTCGTCGGTGCACATCTTGTGCGAGTTCTTGCCGATGGCAGTGAAAAAAACCGCGACGACCAGAGGAAGAAGACTAGTAGTTAAGACTGCTGTAGAAATAAGCGATCCTCTGCCTATGATAGACTTCATTTGTAGCGTTGATCCTTAAAAATGTCTATTGAAATGTCCGCATGGTGCCGTGCCGTGATCTCTTGATGTCTCTCCATCGACCAGGCAAGATGGAGATTGGAGATGAAGATGGAAGGCGCCAAGAATAAGACATCTATCTCATTCTCAACATACAATACCCATATTTACATATCTTAGGAATCATACCAGTACAAAGGGAGTACTGTCCATGATGCATGCAGCCGCTGCGCTGCTACATGCAACTCTTCTTCTATCCCCTGCTCTGCATCACAGGGCACTGCAATCTCCTCCTGCTCCTGATTAATGATAATATGTCCCTCTCCCTCACGAAGATAATGCGCAATCTGATCCTTTACCTTTATTTCTCCATTGTACCTTTCCCTTTCTTTTCTGCATCCGTCTCGGCCGGAGCCGGAGCGAGTATCATCCAGAATTGTAATTGTAAAGCAACAGCGAACATAACATTTCTCCTCTACCTCTACTATTAGTGTTATCAGGTCATCAGCTATGTTGATTTAGGTTCAGGCAAACATCATCAAAAACAAACAAGTTCAGGTACAACACACTATCAACTTTCTAAGACTCAAAAGACAGACAAGTCTTCAGAGTCCTCGGAATAGTCATAGTCTTCGCTGCGGTCTCCAATCATGGTCAAAACTTTATTTCTGCACTTGTTCTGAAGGGTTCTGAGATCGCTAGTATTGGGGCTTCCGCACTCATCTCTGACTTGATTGAAGACTTGTCCCCTGCACTGGTCAACTGCAGCGTCGCGACAATTCCTCCTCCACTTCTTGCTCACCGAATTCATCCCCATGATGCCGCAATGACTGTAGGCAATCACACGAGCTGCCGCATTGCCCAAGTCAACACACTCGTCAGCAGAGTCGCGGAAGCACTCCTTCTCTTTCTCGACAACCACCTCTTTCATACCAGCTCTGGCACCTTGATTGAAGGACCTGTTCCCGCCTGTATTCCACCCCCTAGCACGAATTTTGCGATCAACGGTGTTTTGGAAGTCCCCCCAGGCAGAGGAACAGCGGTTTCCAGCATCACGCCATAGTTTGTTCGCCTCACGACGTCCTGCTTCGAGCCCCTCATCGAAGGACGAACTGCTGCTGCCAGTCGGGCGCATGGTGGGAATGCGTGTTGGGCGGCGACCGTCTTCGGGCCTACCTTTGCAACCACCCATTTGACAACCGCAGTTAGACCTGCATTCTGTCTGATCACAGCTACCTGTGAAAATAATTTAAGAAGTTTGTTAGGGAGCAACACGTTAGAGTGCATACAAAACAGAGGTTCATACGATTAAAAGTATAGAGTTCAAAAAGACGAAACATACCCCCCCAACATTGACAGTTGCTCGTACAACCACTCATATTGCAATGTCCTGCGATGCCAAATTAGCAAGGAAGTTTCGAGAGACGTGTAAGTGTTAGAGCTACAGCTACAATAGGAGGGACATACAAAGTGTCTATAGAAAGAAAACTTTCAATAGAAGAAGCCTTACCAGCATGGCATACGCAGTTGCTCCTACATTCAGGCATAGTGGTCCATCCTGCGATACAAAATTAGCAAGAGGAGAAATTTGAATTGGTTAGAGAGGACGAACATATGTAGGTGGAACAACGAGCAATTTCAACATAAAAGCCTTACCGGCATGAGCTTGACAATTGCTTGTACATACAGGCATTTTGCAACGTCCTGCGATTGAAATTGGCAAGGAAGTGTTCAAAGAGAAGGTTAGAGTCTACGCATCATTAAGAAAAGGAGGAGTTCGTATACGTCTAGAGATAGAGTGTCTGAGAGAGAACAGGTTCATTAGAAGAAGCCTTACCACCGAAGCATTGACAGTTGCTCGTACACTTAGGCATGTCACAACCTCCTGTAATGTAATGCGTCGTTGACGTCGACAAATCGGTTCAATGGCAGATGAGTTGAAAGTAACAAATTCATATGGTAGTTTACACGCAGTATTAGGAAATATGATAAAGAGAAGA
Organism: Skeletonema costatum; assembly: GCA_018806925.1. Lineage (NCBI taxonomy): Eukaryota > Bacillariophyta > Thalassiosirophyceae > Thalassiosirales > Thalassiosiraceae > Skeletonema > Skeletonema costatum. The sequence goes on along the minus strand of JAHBBA010000327.1, from coordinate 17,892 downwards.
AAACAATGATCTGACGACTCACCCGCATGACAGTGACAGTTAGATGTACACGTGGTCAAATCTTGCCACCCCTCCCCACCAGTCCGCATCTTCGTTTTCGTCCAAGAACGATCCGCGAAGAGATTGGGGGGTGATGGATGATGGCTCGTCGCTTTCGCTGCTTGCATGGACGCCCGAGGCCGAGGCGGTTTCCAACATGGCAAAGGCAGTAAGTTTGAGGAAGATGCATTTCATGTTGACGGAGGTGATAGTTGATATGATAGCTTTTGCTTTTTATGAGAGGTTGACTGGGCGGAAGGTGCTTGGTTAGCAAATCCATTTGGTAAATCTCAACAGAGCGAGGTAATGACTACAATATTATGTATATAGAGTGGAGGGTTGTATGTGTTTAGGACGCGTGTCGTGTGTCTTCTTTCGTGCTGTTATATTGTTTGTTACTATGACACAGATGCAAAGCAAGAAGCAGAAGCGGGGAAGCTGGTCAGCCGATGGGCGTATGGCTGTGGCATCAGGTGATAAAATGCACGTACTCTAGGTGTAAGTAGATGATGTTTGGAAGACAAAGGGCGATGAGGAGGGTAAAGTGATGAATAATTTACTCTCATTTACTCTCAAGGGGTTTGATCCAGGTATAAACGAAATAAAAATAACATGCACAAATAGATATTGAGTCCAAAGGGGTGAGCAATTTAACTCTCGCATTAATCACTGTAAGCAGATGTAAATGTAAACATAACTTTTCTCCTTTTAGTTTGACGATCAGTATCAGCTATGTTCATTCGGGTTCAGGCAAACGGCATCAAAAACAAACAAGTTCGGGTGTAAAATACTATCAACTTTTTAAGACTCAGCAAACAAGTCTTCGGAATAGTCTTCGCTGCGGTCTCCAATCATGGTCAAAACTTCATTCCTGCACTTCTGCTGGAGGTTTCTGAGCTTGTTAGTACTGAGCTTGCTGTCGCAATCGTCTCTGACTTCACCGGAGACTTGTCCTCTGCATTGGTCAATTGCAGCGTTACGGCAGTTCTTCCTCCACTTCTTGTTCTGGTTCTTAGAGCTAGACATCCCCATCACGCCGCAATGATCGTAGGCAATGATACGTGCTGCCTCATTGCCCAAGGCAACACACTCGTCAGCAGAGTCACGGAAGCACCCCTTCTCTTTCTCGTCAACCACCTCCTTCATACCAGCGCTGGCACCTTTATTGAAGGACCTTGTGCGCCTGTTGCCGCCTTGATTCCACCCCCTATTACGAATTTGTCGATTAACTGATTTTTGGAAGCCCCCCCAGGCAGAAGAACAGGAGTTTCCAGCTCGATTCCATAGTCTGTTTGCCTCATCACGTCCTGCCTCGCGACCTTGATCGAAAGGTTTCAAGGGTGTTGGACTTTGTGTTGGAAGGCGAGTTGGATTGCGTGTTGGACTTTGTGTTGGGCGGCGTTTTTTCTTCTTGGCGACGAATCGGTTGACGGGCTCGTCCTCGGAGTCCATCAACCCATCTTCGGAGGAGGCAGCATCTTGGGGGGACACTTCAAAGGATGCGGCGGAGGGTTCAGGTTCATAGTCATAGGTATCAATTCCACTAGAGGACTGTGTGGTAGATGAAAGTGAAAGGACAGTAGATGATAAAAGGAGTTGGGTTAGCGTTCGAATGAAGAGGAAGAGGCATGAGCACTAACAATCAGTGTAGAAGATACACGCACAAGACAAGATGGGCACTCCACATCACATGTGACATATGAGCAGGGCAACGAATGCTGCTACTGCTACTTACAGAGGCAACGGCGCCTGGAGCGGCAGCGAAAACAGCAATGACGGCGGAGATGAAGTGTTGTATCTTTTGCTTTGCAAAAATTATGGCAGCATGTGTGGCGCGGCGGCGAACCCGAAGCAGAAGAAACAATAATAGGTAGTGCATGGGAACCGGTAGTGTGAGGGCTGGACGCGTGTCGTATTAATTCCGCTGTAAGAACATCAATCCGCTGAGCGCTGAGGTAGTGTGAGGGCTGGACGCGTGTCGTATTAATTCCGCTGTCAGAACATCATCCGTTCCGCCCTGAGGACTGTGAAGGCTGGACGCGTGTTGTATTAATTGCAGAAATTCTTAGTCTGTTTTCCTCCCGTGTGGGCGCGTAGCAAGTCAGAGTTCATATATAGCAATCACGAGCACGATCTTCTCCGCGTCTGGTGCTACAAACCCATACGCACGAATATGTACGGTTCTCGCAAGTGTTAGATCTAATGCCATCAGTTGGGGTTGTCACGGCTATTACTATTACTATTATCAAGGTAGACGGGCTCGGGGCTCGTCGTCATCGTCATCGTCCTCGGAGTCAATTATCTCATCTTCGGGGAGAAATCAGAATCTTGCGGGTGCATCCAAAGGAACGGATGCAGAAGAGGGTTCAGATTTATAGGTGTCAACTCCACTGGCACTAGAGCCTGTGTGGTAAATGGAAGGATAGAAGGTGATGAAGGGAGAGGGGTAAGCGTTCGCAAGATTGGCAAGAGCACAAAGGCGAAGACAGACAACAGCACGAGATAGGCACACGCCACATGCTTGCACTTCATCCATATTCATATCAATATCATTAGATCCACACCATGTTGCATATGTCAGTGATGGCATTGAAAGTAGCCCATCTAGAAGTAGGTACCTCAGAGCTGGTGAACGCGATGGTATTTAGTTTCAACTTGGAAGCTTTCTGAGATGAACAAACCCAACTCAGACTAAGAAGGCCCAGGCCCAGGATGATGTAGATGTGATAACAGGTCAAACATGAGCTCTCCACTTCGACACATAAATTAAAGCGAATTGTCAACATCACTCTCTTTTTACTCACATTCTTCAATCTTCCATTCATAATGATCGGACAAGTGCGGAGAGTGTAGAGATAGGATAGAAAAAAATATGGAAATGATTGTTGAGTTGGGCATTATTTACTAGTTTTCGTTCGTAGTATCAAACCGACAGCAAGAAGCTGCATTGTGAATGCACTTAGCTGGCTGTATAAATTTGATGCATGGTCTACAATATATGTTCTATCTATTATTTTCGTTTCGCAAGACTGCTGTCAATAGAGGATAGTGCCTCAGCAAGTGCCTCCAATGTTTCTGCCCCTCGAGTGGCCAATCTTTCTTTCATAGCATCCTTGCCCTCCGTCTTGACACCCGCCGCTCGATCTCGCAACCGTTTGGCTTGCACATGTGTTAATGATTCTCCAAATCTCAAACCAATGAGTCCAAGAGCTCGTTGTCGCTTATTTGCTTCCTGAAGTAGTCTCGGTACATCTAATGAACTGGACATTGCGTTTGTGGATGCCCCAGTGCTCCTGCCTTTACTGACAGCATCGGTCAGTATTCTAACATTCTCCAACTTTTTGTGGTCGCTGTCGTTGATTGCCTGTAGCTCCAGTGCTGCTTTCGCCAAATCCAGTGGCAAGGTCAGAGGCCCCAATGATGGCAATTGTGATGCTGTGTTTCTCAACGGCTCGAGTGGAGATAATATTGCTTCTCTAATTGCTGCATCAATTGCTACTGCTGATTCATGTAGTAGCAAATCTTGTACGTAATTGCTATCCTCACTCAACAACACATTAGCGAGTTGCTCCACGGCAGCATTCCGTCCCTCATTGCTTTGCCCTTGGCCACTCTTGACACTTGATGTTGAAGAAGTGTAGCTCTCAAACCCCTTCGACAGCTCTTCTACCTTGGACAGGTCTAATTCGTCGCCGTATTTTCCATAAATCAACATTTTCAGAGCGCCCCTTGCCCGTGGAGAGTCATCTGTTAGAAGACGCTTGGCTAGGTACGGATAACATTCCTGAAGAATGGAATAGTTCGGATCAGATGATAGACCGATACCCTCGAGAGTAGAGAATGCTCTGGACATGTAAACGAAGTAATCAGGAATGGCGAAGACATCTGCATTCTGCTCCTGCATCTCTTCAATCTTTGTCACTACGTCTACTGTTGTGGATGTCGATGCTTGACTATCACCACGCGACATGGCATCTTCTGCCATTTGCCTCTTCCAATCTTCTCTGAACAATCTCTGCCTAACTTCTGTGGCTTCCTTACTGTCTAAATCGTCAAAGTCCTTTAGAGCATCGGCAAATTTCTCTTTGTTCTGTTCCACCATCCGCTTCATTGCTCCTTTGGGCCCTCCACCCTCGGCAGCGAGGGATAGCATATTAGCTATTGCGACAGTTAATCCACTCTCTCGGAGCTCATCAATCTTTTGAGCTGGTACGAATTGCAACTTAACCAAGTCATCCGGCACATCCTCGTAATTCTTTGCGTTGAGGTCCGCAATAAATTCAAGGAGAGATAGCTGCAGATCCTCCGGTACATTAATCACCATCCCGAAATCAAGAATGCAAAGTCGTCCATCAGGCGTACGGAGTAGATTGCCTGGATGAGGATCGCAATGAAGTGTGCCTGTGTCCAAAAGCATGGTTAGATATGCATTCAAAGCCACGCCGCATAATCTCGGTACATCATCTGCATCAGAGTCAGCGAGGCGCTGTCCATCCACCCATTTGGTTGTTAATACGTGTATTGATGATAGGTCTTCGACAACTTCTGGTGCAAAGACACTTCCTAGTCCTCTTTCTTTCATTGCCTTGGAAAATTCCGTCGTGTATTTTGCTTCCGCTCTATAATCTAGTTCATTGACAAACCCCTCTCCCCAGGCATCGACCAATCCTTCCAAATCTGTATTAATCTCTTTTGATTTTTGATACATGGGTGCAAGAGAACGTAACATGTGAAGATCCAACGCAACATTCGACAGCACTGCCGGTCGCTGCACCTTCACCGCAACCTCCTCCCCCGTCGAGCGGAGCCGACCACGATAAACTTGTCCAATCGATGCACTAGCCACAGGCTGTAGACTTAATTCTGAAAACACATCATCAATTCTAATATTCAATTCGGATTCAATCACCTGTCGTCCTAATTCGGCACTAAATGGAGGTACGGCATCTTGTAATCCGGTTAATCCCTTTGCATACTTTGCTGGTAATAGATCTGTACGTGTGCTAAGTGCCTGACCTATCTTGATGAAGGTTGGGCCGAGGTCTGATACAAGTTCCAATAGTTCTTCGCTTCGTTGGTCGACCAGCTATCATTTTTGAAATATAAAATAGGGCACACACAAGATCAGTGACGACGATATGGATGACGACGATATGGATATTTGCAACATGAACTCATTATAATATCTACAACAACAACTTACCTCCTCTTCTCTATTCAACTTAGTATCAAGAATAGTATCCACAATAAATCCAGACGATTTGCTCACAATCTGCGTCAGCCGAGATAATGATTCGATCGGTCTATCTTTGTAATACTCTGCAGCGGCGTGTGGATCATAGTTGGCTTCTTTGTAGGGAGCGTCGATTCCGTAGGTGGCGGATGCTTCTGCGGATTTTGTAGATTGAGCATGGAGGAGGTGACGGTTGGTGGTGCCTGCTGGGTTATTGTTTTGAACGAGAATGCCGGTTGACTTGCTCGTTGTGAAGGCTTCAAGACTGTGTTCTTGCGTTAGAGACAGCAGCAATATCAGAGCATTGGCTGCTGTCAAGGCTCTACTTCTTGACGGTGATGATGCCATGGTTATAATTATTGAGTTATGTTGTTATGTTGCGATGAGAGCGCTCAGCCACATGGTTGGCTTCTCTGACGAGAGGATAAAACGTGGCGCGCCAAAGGATTGCTATTTTCATTTAGCTGGGGTGCTTTACAGCATATATTCTTTAGTTGCGAAGTTGGTCAAACCCTAGGCGCTTTGTCTGTGGTCGTCGGTCATCATCTCGGCCTCTTCATCTTCATGCGATTAGATGATGTAACATACTTGGTCTACGAGCAAGCAGGAAGAAGAACAGAAGACGAGTAGGTCGAAGGTACTTGTTTAATGATGATGAGCTAGAATACGTTATATTTTAAGCAATCTTCTAATCGCATGAATTCATCCCTTTCCCCCTTCCATATAGAAATAGATATCTACTTTACCTGCCATTGCCATTGCCATTGCCATTGCCATTGCCATTGCCATTGCCATTGCCATTGCCATTGCCATTGCCATTGCCATTGCCATTGCCATTGCCATTGCCATTGCCATTGCCATTGCCATTGCCATTGCCATTGCCATTGCCATTGCCATTGTTGTTGTCGTTCTCATATGCAGAGGTGGATACTAACTCATATATTAGTCTTGCTGCTACTGCTTGAGGGTGAATCAAACCTTGTGTTGCTGCTGATCCAAGGACAGCAACCGCCATCGCCGATTGCTTTCACCAGCTCTGAGGTTCCCTTTTCTAGGTGGACTACTTTCAATGCCAGAACTGACATAGACATCGCTGTTGTTTGGAAGCTCATCTTCATCTTCATCGTACTCGTACTCGTTCTCAGCAGCAGGGAGATGGTCCTTGGGAGTGATATTGTCGCTCTCGGCCCCTTTGTCTTCGTGTCCATAATCGGCGTCCAATCTGACGTAAGCATCAGTAAGACTAGCGTTATCAGGTCTCGCCCTAGGGGTTCCAGTGCAAAATCCACCTCGAGGTTCACGAGGAGGATACCACCTGCAGCCACTTACTTTGTGACACGTTTTTTTTGTGCGCAAGTCAGAACAGCTGCTTTGTTGAGCGCTGCCTCCTCTCAACATACAAGCAAATGCAATAAATGGTAGAATAAATTTGGTCATCATAGCCATAGCTTATCTTCTCAATTCGTAATTCTTTTATGTTTCGTGATTGTGTGTCGTTTGTCTCTTGATTTTATGAGTAATGCGTAGTGGGTATTGCACTTCTTTATTCTTTATTGCTCTAGTATTGAAATGATTAGATTATGGGACGATACTGCCTTGAATGAATCCGTAAAGCAAGTTCGCCCAAGACACTGAAAGTGGAGATTGTTTTTTCACGTGCGCGCACGTCCCACGTGCGCCGTCTGTCCGATCATCACACACAACACTAACAAAATGAACAAACCGTACCAACCAGCGTAGGGCTTGACTACGGAGGGTCAAATGGGGTATCATATCGTCTTGTAACCATTTAGGGTGAGTTTTATGGCAGTACCAACCAGCCTAGGGTTTGATATCGCAGGGGGGTTTGGGGTAAATCGTTGTCGGATCGCTAAAATTAGCGAGAGCTCGTCGTAACATAGCACAAGTATGGGCACATATATGTGACATTAACTATGATAAAATGATGCGCACGTCACGGCAAAAAAACAACCTCCTGAAAGTGTGATCAAGGAAGTGGTCTGGCTTCTTGAAAGACGCGTATCTGAACACAGGTGTTGTAGCCCTTCAATTAAACAAAGAGATGAGCTTGGTGGTAAATAAATGGCGGGAACTGGATCTTGGATCTTTGTGCTTGATCGAAGGATCGAGGAACATCAACATGGCAGACATCATAGTATGTGGCAACGCAGCGGCGGCAGCGGCTATTAACAATAAATAGTAGGTCCAGAAGAGCGTAGTAGTAGAGCTTGACAAAGCTGATTATTATTGATGACATAAAGAACCATGATGATTCTCGCACCGCTACTGCTGATGCAAGCAATAGGCAGCACAGCCTTCCTATCACCACCATCACCCCACATCAATCAATTGCACACTCTTCGTATGGGAATTATCGATAACTTGGTAACTTCGAATAAGGGAGGGGCAGAGCTCTCGTCATATAACACGCTAGAGATACTCGATCGAGTTGGTGCAGGTGGATATGGAGTAGTTCATCGAACAAAACTCGTTCCCAACAATAATGACTCTTCACAAAAAAATTGTATTGCCAAGCGTGCATGGACGCTGGAAGAGCTCCAAAATAAGAATACAGACAATAAGATGCCCGATAAAGAGCTGAAGGAACGATCGGAGCGATGCAAGTACTGTTTAAATGTCGAAAAGCACTGTCTTGAAAAGTTGAATCAAAATGATACCGACCAAGATAATTCTCGTTACGTTCCAAAGCTGCTTGGGGAGTATCCCGACAACGAAGGGAACGGAGATTGGTTAGTGTTTGATCTCGTAGACAGTACTAACGGTGGTACAGGAGAACCAGCAAAAACTTTGGAAGATGTGCTGGAATTGGATTGGATTGACCAACATGAGCAAGATGATGCAGATCCCAGTCATCACCATCATTTGTACATGCTGCAAAAGGAACTGAGTATGGGGGAAGAGTCTACCTTTGCAGATGTTCTTGATGAGACATTGGTTCAGTTATTCAGGACAGTAAGTCATGTGAATGGTGCAAACATTGTCCACAGAGACATAAAGCCGGGGAATCTTCTAGTGACTTCAGATGGATTTGTACTAATTGACTTTGGGTCAGCAGCAGACCTTGATCCGCCATCCAAAAAATCAGTGGGGTCCGCCTTCTCTTCCATCATTGGTAGAGGAGGGGGAAGAGTTGGCATGGATGATGGACGGGTGGCATTAAGTCCCATCTACAGTGCGCCCGAGACGTACATTAAGTTACTCTATGCCCCGGTAAACTTTGATAGCTTCTCGACTGCGTTGGTGTTTTGTCAGCTATTGTTCAACCTTCTTGATGAACGATCTGATGCTAGTTTTCGGGGACAACTAGAAGATGTTGACTATGACCTCGATTCATGGCTACAGAGGGAGATCAATGCAGAACTACGCCCGACGGGGATTGAGGACGCGATGAAATATCTTTCAAGTAGACCTGGGCTGTGGTCAGTGTTGAGAGCTATGTTACACCATGACCCGGAAAGGAGACTTTCAACTTCTGATGCATTGGGGAAAGTTAATGCTGTTCTTGCTAGTGTCGAAGCGGATGATTCGACGATTGTCGGCAATGAAGTTGATGGGGACTTTTTCGTGGGATTACTTGAAAGTTTTGACTTGTGTGGGCTTCCAGATGACGGGACGTCAATTGGAGTCCCGATGGAGGAGGGAGAAACTGAGGCTTCTTCTGTCGCTGAGCTGGCTCTTGTCACGCCTTATCCCCTTCACTATATTGCCACTTTTAGCCGATCCAAATCGCTTGGTTTGATTCTGTCTGAAGTCGATCCTGACGGGAAATATGAGGATGAGCTAGGTGAAGAAGATGACAAAATTTGGAAGGATTCAACTTCAAATGCTCAACCGGGTGAAGTTTATATACGAGGGGTGGTTGAGGGAAGTCAGGCAGATATGATGGACATCTTTGAGGTAGGTGATAGGGTAATGGGGGTAGGAGAATTTCCCTTCTTTGCAGAAGGATTCGATACGGTAGTCGAGATGCTGCAACGTCAGCCAAAATATGCAAAGAGTGTTACACTACATTTCGATCGTCAGTCCCGGGGACGTTTGCACGCGTATGAGACGGCACCTCCTCATTCAGCAAAAGTGGTGGGGCAGGGTGCATGGTCTGCCTGTGGGAGAAGAAAGTATCAAGAGGATCGTTTCGGTGAGTCTCACTCATGAGTAACATATGTTGTGGCTTGCTTTGATGAATTGGACGTGCTAACATACTATCTCCATTCTTTCGTCCTTTAGTTCTTCAAGAAATACAGGACGGCAAAAACGCCGCATTGCTTGCTGGAGTGTTTGATGGACATGGCGGAGACGCTGCATCGAAGACTTTGGCTCAACTTCTTCCTAGCCTATTTTCAGTTGAACTTGCTGGGAAAGTAACTGATGGTAAAGATAAAGCAACATCAGAAGACTTGCGCAATGCAATGGAATCTGCATATGATATCGCATGTCGTACTTACAGAGATGGCTGCGATAAGTTGGAGACTTGTGTGGCAGACTACGATCCGCGAGAGGGTATCATCCTAGCTTCAATGGGGGCAAACGATGTGATAGCAGGATCGACCGCTACCATGGCTGTACTTTCAGTCTCCGAAGATGGGGCTGATGAGCTCTCGGTATTGAACTGTGGTGACAGTAGGACACTGGCGATTGGAAAGCCGCGCGGAGGGTCATCAAAAGATTCTGTAGTTCACTTTTCAACTAGGGATCACTCACCAAGCTGTGAAGTTGAGATAGAACGACTGTCACGTGGAGAGGACAAGGGTTTCTCTCAGCCAATGTGTAGGATGGGAAGATGGAGAATCAAAGTTGGAGATTTTACATATGGATTAGCTCGTAGCCTTGAGGGCTCATTCACAACAAGCAAAGGAATTGTCAGTGACCCTGATGTATCTGCTGTAAACCTCACTGACATGATAGCTGAAAGAGAACAGGCTTGCATAATAATAGCAACTGATGGATTGTTTGAGGTAATTGACAACGAAGAATGCGGTAGATACGTCGTCAAATGCAGGGAGGAAGGGCTGGAGGCAAGCATGGCTGCTAAGCAGCTGACAAAGCTGGCCATAGACAAGGGCTCCCCCGATAATGTGAGCGTTGTGGTAGTTTACATTGACTAAATGGTATGGGTTTGCGTTGCGGCACTACATTTTAAGTGAAGACTAAGAGTCAGACTGATAACACGATTACTATCCAAATTACAATACATTTTTGCGCCTCCCACCTTATTGAGATGCTAGCTGCTAATAAGCTTCCAACTAATGTTACTGCTAATTTCGTTACTGTAAGGAGGTGGTTTGATCATCTCAAGATGATTTTAGGCATTCTAGCTGCAGTGCAGTTGCAACACAATGTCAAGAATAAAATTATGAGGACACGTACAAGACACTAAGGCTAAGGACGCACGAAAGAAGGACAAACTTAGCCATTTTGAGGCCGAAATAATTGTACTGTATGGCGATTCCGGTGAGTAACTCCTACTTTTAATCTGTTATTTTTCTCATCATTTGTGTTGAATAAGCGACCTACCTACATCTTACTCAGCTTTCAAAGTTGTTGCAAATGGTAACATCTCCGCTGAGTGCTTCCAACGAGTACTATTACTTTCTCTGATGAGGACTCCTATATCTACATTCACTGGTGAATCATAGGACTCATCATTATCGTTATCAAGTGGATCCAAAAGAATTTTCGACAGATCCAAAAGTCCAGCGTAGAATAGAGTCAAAAGACCCACTGTAGCGATGCTCCAAATGCCTAGAATAGGATACAATGCAAAAGGAGCTATGAATAGGAAGCTATCGACTAGAACCTGTACGAAATGTGCGTATGCCAATGGTATGCGCCCATCTAGCTGATCGCCTATATCATGATAAGTACCACGGAGATCTTTGAGAGCAAAATATAGCGTGTGAGTTGAGTGTTTGAGTTGTTAATTTCAACGAATATTCCTAGCCGAATACAACAGCTGACAAGCCCTTACTTACCGCATATTTTTTGAAATAGCACTTCTCGGAGAGCATGATCGTTTGGGAGAGTCTTGTCCTTCATTGCTGTTTGACATTTGACCAGTATCCATGATAGGCATGCATACTGTGTTCCATGATTGCTGGATCGCAGACTTGTCAAAGTACTGTATTCTGTTCGGCTCATTATGCCACGGGACAGCATCCGGCTCATACCTCTGCTTGTAGACAGGACTTGGAATTTCTTAGAGTACTTTGCCCAGCAAAACACATGAAAGAGGCAAGTGTAATTCGCAATATCGTCCAAGAGATCCTCTCCTCTTTTCGTAAACTTGCCTTCATCATCTCGTTCCACTGTTGATGCAACCAATAATCCAATGTCATTGATTCTTCCTTGGATCTTTCTCGTGTTATCATACATGTTTCTCCACAGAGTGTAAGCCTGACTCAAAAAGAACGTCAAAATAAACGTTGAAATAGTCATCAAATACTGCCACAGGTTTGCCAAGGGAGCGAGCTTAGACACAAATGGAAAGTTGGGGTCCGGGATCTGCCCAAGAGCCCAAGTTGGATGGCAAAGAGACCTAACAGCGGCAACAAAACAAGCAGATACCAGCATGAAAGCAACAGCAGTCTTCCATGCCTGCTGGAAAATGGTACCATGCCATTGCCCCCACAACCAGCGACGGTTCGGCTTGAATTGTCGAATAATATCTCCTCCATAACGTGATTTGATCCCGCTAATTTTGTCAATCACATGATTGATTTTGCGAATATCAGCCTTCACGTCCTCCGATTTTACAATGAAATACTTGAAAGACGCACGATCAAGACGGAAGGCTACAACATTCGTCTTTGCCATTACCGTAGCTGCACGCTCCCTATCCATAAGCAGTGCCAATTCACCCACCATTGCAGGCGGCCTCATCGTGCCATAGTTTCCTGAGACCTCTTCCCCATCAATTGTAATGGAGCATTCGCCCTCTTTGAGAATTAACATGAAATCTTTGCCGGTATCCCCTTGAGAGAAGATTACATCTCCCTTTTTGTATTCGACTCTGTCAAATGATGATGCCAAATCAGTTTGAGATCCCTCTCGGACCACATCTTGGAAAAGTACATCTTGTCTCAACACTGACTTAATGTAGGCACGGTCATCCTCCGTACGTTCCAAGCCGCTGCCGCTGACGATACTACTATCTGTCCCACTTGTGCTTGATGGAGCCTGACTGACATTCCGCTTCATGGAGTGTTGGCTCCAATCTTCAAACAGATTGGATGATGTAAGGGAAGTTTGAGAAGTCCTGAGGCTGAATGACCTTCTGAGACTTGATGTGAGTGACCTGTCTAGACCGGCACGACGTGATGGACGGCGATTGGCCGAGTTCGTCAGGTCATTTGTTGGCTGCACGTCCAACAACTGCTGCCCTTTGTAAAGAGACTTATCAAGACACAAGTCACTAGGCGCAAGCGCAAGTGCATCAATGGCACCTGGATTCTCTTCATCGTGCTCCTCCTCAATAGCACTGTAGTGAAGAACGTCCGGCACCATAGTGAGCAGGCTGAATGACTTCTTTTGACGCTCCACTTCCGATAGGAGGTTTGCCATGGACTTGGACCGCCCCAGCACGGGCCTTGTCGACTTAGCGCTGACGGAGCGAGGGCGAGGTGAATATTCATCATCGGTGAGCATAAAGCCATCGCCTCCGACTTCTTCCGGGGGCGGGGGAGATGTTACCGTCTTGACATACATGTCTTCCAATGTGATTATGCGGATAGGGATCAAGTACATTTTGTGCTGAAAGGATTTGAGTAAGAGGTAAAGACTGCACCACGTACCCACCAAGCGCAGGCGCAGCAGCCTTCTCTCATCTGTTCGTTCTTCTATCTTGCACTTGCATTTGCATGGGCTAATTAGATCATTTGAGACAAATGTATTTGCTTCTCTTTTTGTGGGCTTGTGATTGTGGGGTGTGCAAATGCTCAGTAGTCGCGTGGTGAGTTTCTCAATTCAAGCAACGCTGCAGAAGCAATGTGCAGAAGTGTCACGACTTGAAATATGTAGTATTAGCTTTCTACCAACAAAGAAGGTATTCCACGCGCAACTCAAAACCTCTGTTCGTTGTTGATCACGGTACTGATGTTTCTGTCTCGCTCTCTTCATAATTAAGCATATGTACATACGTAAAGTGAGACCCTGTTGAAGATCCACCACGGACAGGAATTCCACACGCGTGGCGCACGTTAAGACCACAATGGTACTTGAGAACTCAAGAATTCGTGCAATTAAATTATAGCTCGCTGATTGTCTTTGCTGCGGCTCGTGCGGCAATTACCTTTAGTTAGCGATTACTGGGATCTTGTGATATCTCTTAGATGCTCGCTTCTGCTCGGACAAAATTATTTTGAAGCTTTAGCTCTGCCACGGTCATCTCAGATTGGGTCATAACGTTGGGAATACCTACAAATAACATTTTACAATAGTTCATGCTCATATGCGCCTGCATCTATTATCTATTCCTCTCCTCCAACTCTCCTTGCTCTTCTTAGTTGTTCAGAGAGACCTTTTCTTCCGCCAACAGCTTTGAGAGCAGAAATACGCCTGATTGTTTTGCCACCCATCTCCCCTGATACGGCTCCTTCCCTCTGCTCCAAGGATGATGCTGGTGCTTTGTTCTCGTCGTTCTCTTTGCCAACGCTAGACTGATTGTGGACCTTTTTACCATAGTTTCTTATGGTGGCAATTGACTTTCCTCTGCTTGTCGTGGACGTCGACACACCATTCCTAGGAGACAGTCTTCGCCGCATCGCTTCAATCTGATGTTTCAAACTACTTATGGTAGACTCGAGCTCCTCCACCACCTGCTGCTTTTGAACTGCCTCTGATTGATGGCTCCGACACTCTCTTACTGCTGCAACATAATCAGCCATTGAAACCTTTGAACCCCCCGATTGACTCGCATTTTGACGTTCCAACTCTTGAATGCGTCGAGTGTACTGATGCTCCAACTCAAGCCACTGCAATTCCCTACGCTCCAACTCAGCCTTCATCTCTTTTGAAGGGGAACGATTAGACTGGAGATCTGCGTAGAGCGTATCAATGTATTTCTGACTACTCTGCAGCTCTTTTGTCATCTCGTTCACTTTGGAAGAAAGCCAAGATGACTTGTCCTCGAGTTCTACTATACGTTCTCGAAGTGAATTGCATTCACGTAGACTCTTTTCCTTTGGTGTAGTGCTTCTGATAAATCCCTTTCAGAAATGGCAAGTGCATTCGCAAGAGCATGGTTGGCGAATTTAGCAGCTTCCAGTCCCTTCTTGATGCGTTTGGTGGCAGTATTATTGCTAGCATCAGCACCAGCAATTTGCTCATCCAACAACTGTTTCAATCGCAGTACTTCTGCTGCTCCCCTATCACGTGCCTGGTGAGCTTCATCCAATTCTCTTCCTAGTCTTTCGTTCTCTTTTGATAACTGTGCTTGAATGAGCCTTGTCTGATCCAATTGTAAGTCTGCTTGACAAGCTGCATCTACAGCTTTCTGGTCGACTACCTCAATCCGTCCCTTCAAGGCACTCATCTCTCGTTCAAGCATCTGATTGACCTGTATAAGCTGTGAAACCTGTTTCGTGTACTCTTTTTTCTCCACCGAGGCATGAATTTGTCGTTGAGAAAGCTGCTCTCTCGCTTGATCCAGCCTCGATGTTAGCTCATCTTTAATGCTGGCATGCTCTTTGACAAGTGATTCAACCCTTTCCGTCAACTGAGCATGTGCTGCAAGTGATGATGCTAGCTTCTCTTGAAGTTCGGTGTAACTTTCGTGCTGGTGTGTTGGCGTAAAGTCATCTCCCTGAGGAGCCGTCGATGTATTGGCGACATCATTGAAAACACTCTCTTCTTTACTAGAATCGAACGGAACACCTTCATAATTGTTCTCCACTACCTGCTGGGATGTCATTTTCTCTTGGTTCCCTTGATCTTGCTGTCCGCCACCATCCTGCCTCCAAAAGTAAGACTCATCATCCAATGAAACAGATAGATTCATATCCAACGAAGTTTCATGTGTCATCATTGACTCGGATCTCTCCTCGATCGATTGATTTTCGGGAGTGATTTGACGATGGCGATAGTGCAATGACCACTCATTACCCTCCACCACTTCATTTCTTTCCTCCCTTGGAGATTGAGACAATGATAAAGTTTCCAAGGGGGGAGGGACACTGCTTCGTCCTTCTTGAATGAATGTATCACGTGTTCCATCATCATTGCCTTGATTTGCATGCAAAAGCTCGTGATGTTCTTCTGACATTCCATCCTCCTTGTCGTCACCCCTATCATTTCCAACACCACTACTACTACCGTGGGAGTGATCCACAACTTGATGTTGCTCCTCTACCAACAACTCATCTTCATCCTCAATTGCATCTAAAGAAGAAGCGTCAGCAACAATTTTAATCCTCTTCTCAACATATCTCACCATACTTGGATACTTCAATTGCTTCTTCCCTCGATAATCTTTGCCACTACCACTGTTGCTCATGACATCATGATCTTCTTCTGATGATAACCGTGATAAAATTCCCTTGAGCGTATTCAAACAATCACATTGTTTTACAAAGTCCAAAGTGAGTTGTTCGGGAGGAAGATTGGAGATGGAGGAAGAGTGCAACTGATAATGATAGTGGTGATGGTGTGAGTTTGGAGTGTGGCTTGGTGGTGGAGAGTAGCCAAAGGAATTTTCAGTTGCAGTGCCTGGTGGAGGCGATGGGCTGAACAGCACATTGGTAGTGTGGTTGACATTAGTTCTTGTTGTTTCCCCAGTTGTCATTGATGTTGGTTGGACATTCTCCTTCTCATGGTTAGATTCGTCAGAAACGAGTCCATTCACTGGTGATGACGTTGTGGTTGGTACCACCACTTCTTCTTCTTTGCGAGGAGTCAATCTCTTGGCCTCCATCAACATTTGCTGTAATTCTTCTCTCATTTCTGAATACTTTGGAGACGCCAATGGAGGAGATGTCACATTTCGTTGTTGCTGGTGCTGGTGTTTTGGAGTTGTCATTTCCGACACACGATGCTGCACTGCCAATGGACTAAAGAATTCTTCTTCTCCTTCTCCACCATCATAATCATTATCTTGTCGTTGCTCCACCATGTTCCACCGCACTCTACCAACACCACCACTACCACTTCTCTTTCGTTCAACACTGTACCCATGATGATATTCCAATGGCGTCTGAAAAGGTAGCGTAACCTCCCCCTCATTATCATCCTCATTATTAAACTCCTCTTCAGCTTCCCAAACAGGTGCCAATGACGACGATAATGATCCACCACCTCGAGAAGCAGTTGACATTATTGTCCAATCGTTAGTGTCACTCTTGTGTTGGACTGGAGTGTAAAAGTATTCATTGTCCTCTTCTTCGTTGTTGTTGCTGTAGGGGGTGGAATAGTTGGGGTGTCTTGACTGTATTGTCAATGACTGGAGTAGTCGCCGCTGTTGTAGTCCCTGCTGCAGCTGGTGGTGTTGAACCTGTAGCTGTAGCAGGTGGGGAGGTAAATGATACTGCCGTTGCTTTCGAGGCCGATGCAACCTTATCACCGCCCTGATTATTACATTTGAGGTAGTCTCCTCGTACGATACGATCGACACTATCCAATGTCACTTCATCCTCGTTATTATCCCTACCTTGCTCCTCTCTATTGTGAGTATGAATAGGTTCACTTTCATCATAGTTATCATCATCCGCCAAGGCCTCCTCAAGATCAAACTCTTGTACCCCCGGTGAAAACAATCCCAAAAATCATTCTCGCTCTTGTCTTGATTACCTTTATTATTAACATTTTTTCCCCTCCTTCTCGTGCGTTTCTTCTTGTGCTTCTTGGCACTAAAAATAGAATGCAATAGTCCATCATCTTCATATGTATGGGTGGTGTATGTCAAGGGAGGGGAGGAGAGTGCCGCTAAATGGGGTGAGTAGACTTTCTCTTCTTTCTCGTTGCCTCGTCTGTACTCATTACTATTATTATAGCTGTGACTGCAGTTGGTTCGATGGTGGTGTAACAACGGTGAAGTCACACCTACTTGATCATTGCTTCCATCAAAGCTGCAGCTGTAGCGTTGCCACTGATGTGCAACGACATTCTCATTATTTCGATGTGAGCCATTTTTGTCAAGATAGGACTTTAAATTTGGAGAGAGGACACTTAGATCGTTCATTGATGAATTTTGGGACATGTCGCTGTGGTTGCTGCCATCGTTGTTATTATTGTTGTCGTCGGTAGAGTGATTGTAATTGTTGAGGTGGTGTGTGCCGGTATTTACATTGTAGAACCGCGGCGGCGGTGGTGGTGGAGGTTGACGCTTGGCTGCCCCCTGCATTATTTTGACAGTCAACTATTATAATCACTATATACAAATACGATGATGATGATATGCCGCTTTAATGCTTCAGAGTCGGTGCAGAATGACTATTGTACCATTCTTTTCATCATGGTATTTATCCCTCTTTGATATTTGTGTTGACCGTTATTTCAAATTTTGTCACATCAACAGGACTTCGTTATCAGATTATGATCTAAACTTTACTATGATGATTACTGGTTATTCCGCTTCCATAATTTACAAAAGGCTCACTGAGCACTGAGCACTG